>CAKOGI010000065.1:0-284885 GCA_933228895.1 Platycnemis pennipes
AGAAAAGGCTAAAAAACACAGAAAGGAACCCCTGGCGAAAGCTTACACGTGGCCGATGCGCGCCTACCACAGCACCAGAATGCGCGATCGCACTTGCCCAAACACTCGGGTGTTCCGTGATGAGACGGCCAGGCTATTAGAGACTGAATATCACTGTTACGTACAGTGGGCCATCGTACTACCGGTTAGGAAACTCATCGCTTTTTTATACGTTTTGCCGCATGAAGCAACTTTTGGTATTAATCCTTGTCACTCTTCTATTTAAAAAAACTACGCACGAACCGAAACAGGGACTATACAATACATATTAAAATATTAGATCTTTAAAATGAAATGATTAATATTGGTATATTTATGTTTAAAAAGAAAAACAACGATAATTCAACTCCGTTCGGAGTTTAAGTGCATTAACGCCATCTAACGACGAAGTATGAAAATTCCCTATAAATGACTTTCTGACGAAGGAAATACGCAACGTAGGAACAAATAGTTTGCACCGTTAATAGCTAGGAGAAATAAATTGTCTGATTTAATTTTAAATCAACGGTTTTGACGTTGTATCTAAAATACCGCACCAAGGACCAAACTGTAGATGAAATTTCGAATTTGAGGGGTCGATTCAAAAGGACTATTTCCGATACACAGAGAAATTCAGCGTCATCATGACATCGTATAAAAACGACTATTTCCGATTAACAGAGAACATCAGCGGCAATCTGATGACAGTCTATGCCATAGCTAAACTTGAGAAATGTGTTGGAATCTGTTGGTAACGTCATCCGCCATCATCATACATTCGACATTTGCACCAAGTGGCGAAGAAATTTCAAACGTTATTCGAAGTTGAGGTCACACAACTCTCTGTGAAAGCAATGAAGTGCCTGGATCTACCGATAACATAAAAAAACAATATCCTGTTTTAGGTATGCTTGGGAAGTTTTAATTCGACAAAAACACAGCCTTTACGGAAGGGTTTTCGTGTGAGGACGATTTCGGGCGACCGCCATCTTGAATTCCTGGATGGGTAAGGGTGTCAAATTTACAGTACTGAGCACTCGTAATAATATAGAGCGTTTCAATGCTTAAAATGTCTTAGTTCAAAATTTTGATTAGATCAACAGTTAAGACGTTACAACTAAAAGACCGCGAAAAGCTCGCTAATTGCGATGAAATTTCGAATTCGAGGGATCGTATGGATTCTACTATCGAGATACGGTTAGCAGCACATCGATCATCATCTATCCATCAGCTTAACTTGAGAAATTGATATGAATCCCTCGATAAACAATGGAGGCAGGGTAGAGAAACTGCGAAAAAACACTGAAAATGCCATTTTTAATTTTTTAATTGTTGTTCAAATTAAAAATTTGCAGTTTTCGGATTTATCCCTAAGGGCATGTTTGGAAAGCTACCTACGTACCAATTTTCAAATCTCTAGCTCTTCTGGAAGTGGGATAGAATTTGTATACGTGAGTCAGTGACGTATCGGGCGACCGCCATCTTGAATTTATGTATGGTCAAGGGTGTGAAATTTATAGTACTGAGCATTCGTAATAATATACGTTGACTAAATCACGCTAATACCGAAAGAACCCGAATGATAATATGGAAATTTTGAAGAATCGAAGAAATTTCAAACGTTATTCGACTTTGACGTCAAGTAGCACCGTCACTACGCGTCATGGAAACAAAATATTTGCATCGTTAGTTAGAGCGTTTCAATGTTTACATACACGTATTTGTCAGAATTTTGATTAGATCAATGGTTGAGACGTTACAACTAAGAAACTTGGAAAAGATCTCAAATTTCGATGAAATTTCGAATTCGAGGGATCGTATCGAATGTATCATTTCGACGATCGAGAAACAGTTAGCAGCATATGAATAACAATCTATCCTACAGCTTAACTTGAGAAAACGATGTGAATCCGTAGATAAACAAGGGAGCCAGGTTCGAAAAACGGCGAGAAAAAAACGGAAATCCGCCATTTTTAATTTTTTAATTGTTGTTTAAATTAAAAATTTGCAGTTTTAGGATTTTTCCCCCTGAGCATTATTGGTAAGCTACCTCATCGTCAAATTTCAAATCGCTAGCTATTCTGGAAGTGGGTTAGCATTTGTATACGTAAGTGACGCTAAACGTAATGCGAGTATGACGTCACGTAGCTCCGTCACTATGCGTCATTGAAACAAACACATTACACCGTTAGTTAGAGCTTTTCAATGCCTAAAACAAATATACTTACAGAATTTTGATTAGATCAATAGTTAGGACGTAACAGCAAAAAACCCGCGAAAAGGTCACAAATTTCTAAACGTAATTCCAATTTGACGTCATGTAGCTCTGTTACTACGCGTCATGGAAACAAATACTTTTAACCGTTGGAAAGACCGTTTCAATGCCTAAAGAAAATAGAATGTCAGAATTTTGATTAGATCAATAGTTCAGACGGTACAACTAAAAAACCGCGAAAAGGTACAAAATTTCGATAAAATATCGACTTTGAGGCACCGTATCGAACGTATCGTTTCGGTTATCGAGAAACAAAAAGCAGCATATCATTCACAATCTATCTCACAGCTTAACTTGAGAAACCGATGTGTATCCGTCGATAAACAAATGAGCCATGTTCGGGAAAAGGCAAAAAAACACGGAAAATAACAGTTTTTAATTATTTAATCATGGTTAAAATTAAAAATTTACATTTTTCAGATTTTTCCCTCCGATCAGTTTATGAAAGCTACCTACGTACCAAATTTCAAGTCTCCAGCTATTCTAGAAGTGGGTTAGAATTTGTATACGTGAGTGAGTGAGTGAGTGAGTGAGTGACGCAAAGGGCTGTATATATACTAGATTCAAGCCACCAAAACTATATTAATACGAAGTCTAAACTTGCTTTGGACTTGCTTTGTGTTGATGATACTACGAATGTGGTAATGATAGAGCAAATTGCAGAATCTGGCATCTCTTCTCATGAGCAATTTCACGAAATTCAAAACCCCAGACCCAATTGCGAAATTCTATAACTTTAGAAACGATGACAGCTTTTACCAAACGAAGTACCTCTTTGACATATATAACTGGGATTTGGATTAAATACCTGATGAATTGCCACAAGATATTTCTTTGTTTTGCTTTAGATTCATTTGATCAAAATTCGCTCAATTTCGTGTGGCTCACCATGGATTATGCCTGAAATATATATAGCCAATTCTTGGTATAAGGTTAATTAGAAAGGGCACGAAGAAAAAGATAGGAGAGGAAAAAGAAATTTCTATCACACGCAGCTTATAAGAAGTTGGTAGTCCAAAAATTGAGTGAAAAAACCTAATAGACGAAGCCAAAGCACAAAAACTCACAGGAAGAAAAATAAGTATTATTATCAAGTAATTTTTATCAATCCTTTCTCCATTCGTTGAAAGGCTATTAATCCCTGATCTGTCCAAGGAATAGGGAAGGTAATCTGGAAAATTAATTCTGGTTTTCACTAGCGAAGCCGTTAAATGTTACTTAACTACGGAAAAATATAACTTTAATTGCTAAGGGTCACGATGAGATCCCTATGCATATCATAAAAAGTTATTACCTCTGATATACCTTATTCTCTTACACATCTTTGGCAAAATACAATTAGGCATATTTCCAGATACTTGAAAAAGAACCTTCCTATGAACAATTTCAGCATATCCAATCCATCCACGTCGAGTGACTATAGGCCACTATGATTTTTATTTACTAAAGCAAAAATACTTGAACGAATACCTTTCGACTAAATCAACGCGTACATCAGTGAAAGAGATTCGCTCAAGCTATAATTATCTGGTGTTGGGGATACGGCACCCAAGGGACATAGAAACTAAACCATACATTTGCACTCCACTAAAGACATCACCCTTGCGTCCAATTACATTTTTTCAAAGCATACGACTCAGTAACCAAAGCTATTTTACTATGCTAAAAAAATATTGGGTTCAGCAGCTAAGAATTGGACATGGTTACCATCTTTGTTGGATACTGGGGCGCCATCCAATTAGTTGGGTGAAACAGCCATTTTAAAAAGATGACGATGGAGTTGGCTGCGCCACCCAATTCCCGTGGATCCGCATTCCACTAGTAGTTGGCTCCCAAATCCATCTGTTGTGGATAAGGCACGTAATTACTATGTTGCCTTGACTTCGTGTTCCATCCTACTCTTGAATAATCATAAATGATTGTATATAAGGATATTTTATTATTATACGAAAATGGCAAGTAAACGGAGCAAATAGGCTCCCATATTTTTTAGTATTGAAGCACTCATGCGTCTGCTTTTATAAAAGGCATCAAGCATGCAATGGACGATCAACAATGAACCGTTCTCTACTAAACTTTTCCCATACATTCAACTCATGTGACAATCTAACATTATCTTTAACTGCATAAGTTAAAAGGATACAAGTATACTGACAGTGGAGTAAAATGGTCTCTATCATTTCTTGCGTGACGAATGCATGTAGTAGTTGAAAAACATGGCGAGGCAATTAGGTAGCTAAGGGTTAACACAGGAATGATGCAAAGTCAATCCTTTGTCCAATACTCTTTTCTTGGTTCATCAATGAACTACCGAGATCCGTTAATGGCAGGGAATATTTTATGCATGCCAACGACTTCCAAATGTGACCGCATTCAACTCCTAAAAAAGTATCTTAAACTATTGGGATAAGCGCTGACATCGGCCGTAATGAAACCTAGGGGGTGGAATAGAATGGAGTGGGCTTAAATGAAACTAAAACTAAGGCTATTGTTCTAAAAAAATATTTAATTGCAATATAAGGTGTCATCAAAACAATGCAATTTACTTTCCGCATTCTGATTAAGGACTTTTATGGGGTTGTTTTGCAGCTGCGCGCCGAATTTGGTTCTTTAAAATGCCACCATATGGTGTTGTATTTATGGGATCTCGGTCAACGCGGATTGGATCCAGTGTTCGTCAGTGGGTCAGTGTCAGTGCATGCAGTCGCGTAGTCGCTCGGAAGGTCATGGAGACTCAGGCCCGGATCCATTGCACAAGGGCGTGCACTACGCTCTTTCCTGCACTTCCACCCTTTTCTGCTCTTTCTCGCGCTTTTCCTAAATTAGCACCAAGGTCACTGTGTGGGGATTAAATCCGGTCAAATTAAGCTACCCAACTTCCTGAGTACGCATGAAATTTGAATTATAAATAAGTAAACTTGGCTATCATCAAATGATGCATATCTGGTTGTTTGTACCCTATACCGTTCTTGATTAAGTGCAGACTATATGTATTAACGGTACGAACCTTCCTGTAATTAATATTAGATTTTGATACTTTGATTTGGACATTTTACGGAAAACACGCTGTTTTAACTTCTTTATATTGCCATGCATAAGTTCATGAACATATAATTGTAGCGTTAGTTATCTTATGTAGCGTGGGTTAAGTAAGTATGTTCATATACCAATGAGTCATAACAAAATAACTATTACTTCAGTACATTCAACATATTAGTTTCTTTTTCCCGGCGTGTTATCCTTGTCATTCAGAAAATAGTTTTTACTCTTCCACAGGCCCGGTGACAGGATTTTCGGGCCAATGGGCAACTGAGTGGTCCGGCCCCCCCAAAATCCCGGCAACCCCTCTTACTCAATTTAGACCAGGGGGGTTATTCGCTATCTCCGAATGACCGTGAACTATTTCGGAGAACTAATCACTCTTCAAAAGAACGGCTCTTAGGACTCATTCGCGTGGCAGAGGAATGATGATGACGTAGAAACAGTTGAGTAACGAATAGCGAAACGACCTACCGCCGACATTGAAATGGAAGGAACTAATTATAATAGCCGATGCATAATTTCAGCCAAAATATAGTGAAATGAAGGTGTTAGGCAATAGATGTCATGCGTGATACAAATATTAAATCTTTCAAAGGGAAATTCATCCGATTGACGACGCATGATACTACGTGCGGTGTTACTATAGAAGCCGATATTTTAGCTGTGTCTAAAGTTATTTTGTCAAGTTTTTTGTTTAGAAACCAGTAACTTCATTTATATTTCAGTTTCGTGACCAAATACCTCCAAGCGTATATTATGTACTATATTCACTAATAGTTTTTTAATCGGTACTTTGACTTACAATATGCACACCTTATTACTATTTGTTCTAGTCGTGGTCAATCTTAACTTAGGAAGACGCCCTCAAATCGCGGTGGAAAGGGAACACTTTAAACTGTGGAAGTTATGCTCACAGAATTACATTCAAAATAATTTTGCCTTTCTTTACTGATGTCGGCGAATGTAGGATACTCTTTGACATATTGCTGTGCATTATTCAGAAACTTATGGTGATCAACTTTGTCAACATCTTTACTAACATAAGTCACAAATGTGAATAAATGTGTGAGGTACTCATAGCGTAATGATATTCCTTCATATACTTCTCTGGTGGTAGGTTTTTCAAAAATATATTTGTTGGCATGAATAACCACCTTTTGAAGTTTAATTTTTATTGGTTTGGCATACCCAGGTTTCCCTGTCATACAATAAATTACAGGAGGTGAACACTTTTTTATGTAGCAGTTTCTGCTTCCTTAGACAAACATTCATGACAGGCTTTATTGCACCCATTACCAGCCACTTTCCTTCAGCCATGATACATGAAATCACCTTTTTATCCTATTATTATTCCACTATACACCCTCATCATAAAAACATTTTCCCCATTCTATGTATCAAAAACCACTACTGCAGACTGAAGCACTTATAGAATTCTACTTCCGTCGGGCTGATAAATGTGCTATTTTCTTCTTATTGCAGTTTATTCCTCCTGAATTTTAAAATTTGTTAATTCAACTTTCTGCCTACCAGTGAGCAACTGTGAGAGGTAATTTTCCTAGCTAGTTCTCTCATTATGTCATTTATTGCCTTTAATAATTTTTCCTCTTATTTATGGTCCAATGCACTTTGTTGTTTTTACTGTGTATTCATTGTATTATTCTTTAAATCCTTTATTGGTAATAGTTGGCTGTCCTTTTATTTCACATTCATAACCATTGACAAATATTAACAAAGAGAAATCATGACATTTCTCATGAGACAGGAGGGTAGCACGTATGGGAGAAAAATGTTTAAAGAAATGGATGAAAATTCAGTCTGGGAAGCAGAATTACCATTGATAGGAGACAATAATGATTGGAAGGCCATGCCCAGGCTGTGAGGAGGCATTTTCTTCTGTTGTAATCTTATTTTAATGCAATATACCTATATATTCCCTTGTGGGAGAGTTGTCCAATTCAAAGGCTGTTTGTGTGTTTATTTTATGGCCCTGTCTCCCCCAGTTTTGCCAGACCAATTCAGGGACTATGAATTTATAATCTATGTCACAAGGGAACACTAGCCAGAAGATGAGGAAATATTCACTCATGGTGTTTTCAAGTCTGTTTCCGCACTAATAGGCGCTTCAGACCGGGAGGAAAGGCGTAAGGATAGGGATGGAAGGGATAGAAGGGATAGGGATATGTGGTCCGAAGCCACTGAAGGAAATATTCAATCATATCATGTATTCAGAGTATATGCTCCTTATGTGATTGATGAATGGACAATCATGGCCATAGAAAAGGAAAGATTGGGAGCATTTGGAATATGGTGAGCCTTGATGAGGGAATATATATAGGCTGTGATCTGAAATTCATTATGAAAATATAATTTGTGAAATGTTGCATTCAACTTTCAAAAAGCAAAACAAAAAATTTGTAATGTGAATTGTTTACTACACAGGTGACACCTATTGCACATATCAAAACCTTATTATGGCAGGCGACAAATAATAAATTGTCCCTTACCCATCATTCTTCCTGCTGTCAGAGACAAGACTATACTGCTACACAGGGTTGGGTCATTACGCGTAGAATATTATTTTTCTACATACACATAGAAAATAATGTAGATTATGTAGAATATTGCGTAGATTATGCAGAATATTATGTTGATTATTTTTGTGTCTATAAAATAATGTTTTACGTTTAATAAAATGTAGAAAATTACAATTAAAAAAATAAAGTACAGTATTACATTGATAAGGTGTTGTGGTGGCCTAGTGGGTAGAGTCCTGAGCTACTGATCGGAGGGTCCTGGGTGATGGAGATGGGTTGGAAGACCTAGTGAAATTCATCAGAGATAGCAAAGACAGTGTTTTTCGTGTGCTGAGAAATCAGGGCATCAAAAGTCCATCAATCATTTGGGAGCTTGCTAAATGCAAGCATCCAGGTTTATGCAATCTTGCAAATAAATTACTTAATATCCCTGCATCTTCTGCACAACTTGAAAAAGTGTTTAGTAATTGGTCATACATACATTGCCCATTAAGGAACAGGCTTACATTTGAAAGATATAAAAGGTTACTACATGTCTACCATACACTTAAACTCAAAGATGTCAAATCTGATGAGTATTAGCCACTGGAAAATAAAAACATTAATAAACAGTAAATTCTTTTAATTGATTAGGGGAGTATATCTAATCCCTACTTACCAGTATTTTTCATTATTATTCTACTAACAGTAGCTGGTATTTAACAATATGCTCAAAAACATCTTTTACTTTGTTAATTTAGATGAGATTTCAGATAGGTAGGCCTACACCTCAAAAGGGGGTGAGTGCCAATCATTTATGTTCATAGAATTAGAAATGAAAACATTTAAGCCTACTCAAGGAACATATATATGCATGGTCCTAGTGTTTCCAGCTGAATATCTATCTATCCCACATAACTCAAGATAGGCATTAAAAACTAAGTAAGCCTACACTGTCCTATACGACATCTCCAAATTTAATACTATAAAAAAATACTAAATGCCAACTTGTCAAAGATGAGACTTAACACAACCAAAAATTATAGTTTTATTGTTTTAATCTTACAACTTAGAGACTACTCTTTTCTCCATGTGGCTTTATTGTAGTCTTATTCTTGACATTTCTAATTGTATCATGTTGTAATCATTCTGTAGAACTTCCAAAAATACATCATAATTGTAGTTTTAAAACAATAGAGGTCTTTCCTCTGTCTGAAAGAGAAATGACCAGCAATAAAGGGAGCAGTAAGCCCTGAAACAACAAGTAAACATACAGCTCTTAAGTTGTTTTTTGATGGTAACTTTCTCTTGACCTTGATAGAGGTGCAGTAATATACTTCCTATAATGTTTCACTTAGTGGCAATGGACATAATTTCACTTCAATTAAAATACCAGTTAATATAATTCTTAATCTAGCCTACTGCATATATAACTAAATGCAAGTACTTGCCATAGAAAATTTTAAAAATGACATGAAGTGGTTACAAATGACTCAGGCCTACACCAATCAATCTAGAAAATATTGCTTTGACTCATGGATAATTTAGCATTTAGACAGTTCAGTCTTGGATAGTTATTGATTTCCTGGCAGGCCTAGCAATGGTAGGCTTGTAATAGGCTATTTAAGTTAAAACTGCACTACATATAGGTTTAATGATTAAAATGTATTAGTTTATTGTATTCACACTACCAGTAGGAATGACTATCTGTCAGTCTATTTTTATAAGCAAACAAAGCCGTCGTTTAGATGGAAATAAAAACAAAAATTTTATTCACTGCATTGTAAAAACATGTAACTTGTGGTACGTACTCGTTCAAACATATGGGTGTTCAACGTGCGAAATACTGACATCACTTTTATAAATTTTCAATAACCGCAAGGGTAAATCATATGCCGGGACCAACCTCAACGTCACATGAAGAGAATTTTGGTCGAACAATACAGCACACATGCGTCGAAAAACATTAAGACATTGATCGCGGAAGTAGGTAACAACTAATTTAGTAACGCACGGTGAAGTACGCGAAATAACCTGAATAAACACACATAACTGACGATTAAATCACACCAAGTTAAGCAAAATATCAGTAGCCGGTTCTTGCGATTGATATGCAAGAATAACAGGTAAGAAACTTTAAGAAACACCATCAAATAAGCAAACAATGACGAAAACAGAATATCTTATGACGATAACAATATAAATATCACTAGTGTTTCTCAGCGTTACTTTTGCTGTACCCATCAACAATTTTCCAACATGCTAGCAAAATTGAAGCTGTTGCAATGTATCAAATAATAATAAAGTGTTGTCGTTTCAAGCAAGTATCAACAAGCACGACTCTCACAGGCAAATTATGGTTGTTTCCACGTAAACCCAAGTTGCACTAGAATTGAAACATCGTCCATATTTTATTTGAAGCAAAGGTCAGCACACCAACTCCACAAATAAACGCCAAAAGTATGAAATACGATATATCCTTGTGCTTCGCCTCAATTCATCGACAGCATTGACAGTATGGAGCATGGCATCAACTAGATTATACATCACAAACATCACCACGATATACACATCCGTAACTAGAACTATTTACGTTACCTGCACATTAGAGATAAAAAATTGTCGCAATCCAAAACCGATATTTCACTAAACCTTTGTCAACCTTCGAATAAGCCAGAATAGCCCATTGCACTTAAATGACATTTATCACACAGGCTACAGTATTATCCCACTATCACAATAAATATAATGACATTGAAAAGATGGTAATAGGCAATAAATTCTACAAAATTCAATCTACCATAACAACGATAACAACCTTCAACCCTCACCTTTCGTTCGCTAGAACAATAGCGCCAGTCCGCCTGCCTCGTAGCAGGCGGACCCTGAAGCTCGCATTTTTCGGAGAAACGAACCACTCCCGTCGCCGTGAGCCGTTACGCGCGCGCCCCAAGGGAGCACCTATGGAACTACCAATGATGACGTTTCATACCCATATAAGGTGAAAGGCATGACGTCGTGTCCCGTGAATGGGGAAATTCGGAGATAGAGAATAACCCCCCAGAACTGCGAAATTTCAGGTTATGTTATAACCAAGACTTATCTGATTATCAGGTTTTTCTGCTGAAGAAACTTGCACACTGCCATAATCTTTTGCACATTTTGCACATTATCTTTTGATTGATTATAAATCGTCCTTTTTTAAATGAAACACATGTCAGTGGATTGGGATGGGGAAACAATTTCAAAATGAAAACTTTTTGACCGTGTAACATACTTTACACTCATTTTACAGTAATCAAAACAAGGACTTACTTGAATATGAAAATTTTATAAAAAGCCCTATACAAAACGTACTTTTCTTTTTTTTCAAAATTAGCATATCCACAACTACTCTCATCTTTTCGGAGATACGGAGTTACAAAGTATACAAGGATAACAAAGTATACAAGTAAACAATAGACTTTAGACGGGGGTTGGGGTTTCTTGTCGTTCAGGTTACAATATGTCACTGAGTGGCGAAGTTCGCGGCAAAGGGAGGGGAGGTGAGTCACGGCGCCCGCGCTTCTCGCTCTGTTCCTCTCCATCACCCCAAAACCCTCGATGACCACAACAATGCTAACTTCATACTTCTCTATTGCACACCGACACACACTCTACCTTCATTTGTTTTTTTCACTTCTTAAACAACAAAATGTTGCATTCTTTTTGGCATTTAAATTTACTCATACTTTAAACTTTTATTTTCAATTAATTTATTTTGGCCCGGGCCCCCTGATGGCCCGGGCCCCTGGGCATTTACCCCCTTTGCCCCCCCTTGTTGCCGGCCCTGCTCTTCCATTCCGTGAGCGTTATTCATACCGTAAGATTTTATGCGAATTTTATACTAAAATACTTGCTAATTATAATAAGAATTACATTTCTCACTTACCTTCCCCGAATGAAAGTTCACCTGCAACCAGTTTAGCACACTTTACTTGAGTAGAACTCTTCTTTATCAATTACACTTCGCTCGTGTTTCCGAAATAACAGTGGTTCTCCTAATAAGAAGAACAAGTGATAAAACTTTGCATAAATGAAATCAGTTTCAGCTAACGTTCTTAATGATTTTTTCCCCTTAACTTAAAGGTGGACTACCTTTTGATTTCTCTAGAGGAGGTGACTGGCAGGGACGCTATACCATCTAATCCTCTTATTACTACGACTACCATTTTTACATAGCGCGCGATAAAAAGATTTTGCAAGCAGATTCCAATAATTACATAGCTATATACCAATTGTGTTTCGTCTGCGAGTTCCTTCATTAGCATTACTTTGTTCTCGAAATGGAAATGGAAATCCTATCATGGTCACTTGTTATATGCATTAGCCAAAAATATTTAATATTTAGCTTAGCAATTATATGTTATACTCCAGATTTTGGTATCATGAGTAATAGCTGTTTATTATGGTCACATGAGGGGTAAGTTACTAATTTATAGTATTATTTAACACACATGTCTATCTGCATTGTAGATGCGGCAACCCTTTTTTGACTCAACAAGAAGATTTTAATTTTATAGCAATTTTCATGAAAATCTAAACTAGAATAAAAAAGTTTTGCTTAATTTTTTAATAAAATTTTTCAATTTCATTATTTCTTGGGCATTGAGCACTTTTCAGGACACTTCATAAATTTATAGAGTACCTCCTCCTCCAATATATCTGGACACTTAACCATCTCACAATATTTTATCTAGCTAATAACTCCACCTTCACGGACCCATATTCAGATTCCATAAGTTCAAGACCGGGGTCCAGTTACTCATACCGTCCCGTAATCTTTCTCGACCCTCCCTATATTTTGAGCTGTGAAGCATATTCGATTGATACAAACGTCCCTTTTGTTAAAAACCAGCAGCACAAAGAGACAAAGGCTGGCCGCGGCTGCCAGAATGGAGATCGTAATTCATCCTCGAAGTCGTAGTTTCGAATTCCACCTTAAGTATGTTTTTTTGCTGAATTAAATGTTAAGTTGGACTCTGCGATGTACCCTGAGCATTGTAGCACCTAAAACCCAAGATAACTATTACTAATATCACTTACGAAGCTGTTATCTAAGCCTTTTTGCATAGAGTAAAGCCTACAACAATTCATCGACGAAACTTTGTTGGCTTAAGAGGCAAATTAGCCATCACTATGGTTAATTTATTTCATTTACTAATATGTAAGCGGTCTGTACTTGTACTAGCACATAGGAGTTTGATTTATAAATCTCATTTGAAGTCTTTTTCGTATCTGGCGTTAACATCTCCATCAATTATCAACCAACCAACCGCTTACTGCAATATATAAGATCGTTGAATACTCCACCCTCCATTTATTATAAAGGTGAAGATATAGCGAGAACTGCCGTATTTACATGTGTTTCCTGGTGCGGGAGAGGGAGAATATGGCTAACGTGGCTATGGGATAGAGAGGAGGAAAGTTTCATGGGTGTGGAGTTGAGGGCCTACAAGACCCTGATACTTCCTAAATGGGCTAGTGGGAGAGGAACCGGAAATCATCGAACATTTTAAAACGTCGTTCTTCATTTTAAAAAGGTTGTTGATCCTCCATGGGAAAAAAATTCCATTTCGCCCCAGTGTTGGCAGAATCACAGTTTTTTCATTCCAATTTGCATACCACTGATTTTTGCTGGAATTAAGGTGAAGCGGTCAAGATGAAAAAATAAGAAAATTGGTATTACCTCGATGTACGATTCGGCATAAAATTACCTCTTCAGTGACAAATCGTGTCTGTTTCTGCCAATGTCCAAAGTTTTTATCTAAGTTTTCGGGTACATCTTCTATGGTTTTCTAAGGTGGCCTGTTAACTCTTTCTATGTTCCTACCACTGACAATGAGGAGAATTGAGAGCCAAATGTTTGGTAATGGTTTTGAAAGACAAACACCAATCAGTAATAATGATACACAGTAAATGCAGATGAATGTATGGAGAAGACAGTGATTCCTACATTCAAGGGGAACCTTTTCAATCACCTGACTAATTTTAATAACACAGGAAAGAAAAAAATGTAAATGAATCACCACTTACATATTTTCTAGCCAGATTAATGAGGGCAGTTGAATAGGATTTTGGGTGCTTAAACGGTACCTATAGGTTATTTCAAATTCTCCTGCCTAAATTGTAGCGCCTGAGAAAAAAATAATGGCCAAGTTGAAGTTGGTTTTAGGTAAACTCGCTACTTTTCAGGGTTCCTGGTTAGAACGCTGCAAACCCGACCTTCACGTTTCTTTCCGGCTAAAAGTGGGGCTTAAACCCAAAAATCTCTATGGGAACATCCGGCATTATTTTGGCAATTTGAGGCTGGATGCTCAAATCGTCTTCTGCATAATTTCAGTGCCCGTCTCCCAGAACAATTTTCTTCGGTCGAGTTCGCGGGTTCCTCTGAAGCGAAACCTGTCATGAAAGAAGTGTATAATGAATGAAGTTTTTTTTATTTAGACGCGGAACGAGGGAAAAGATTCCAGACAGTTATCCCAATGGCTTGAGGTGGCTGCGATGGCCTTGAAACCAGGCAATCACATTTCGAGCATACCCCTTGTATTTCATTTTGAATGGAAATTCCTCTACCTAATGACTTTCGTAAAATTGAAATTTGTGATTAGCGTTAGAATCCTAGATCATGTTGAATGAAGAAGTTAGGAAAATATAGATGGCTCACGCAAATGGCACAGCTGTCACACGTTTTGGATGTAGCACTGGTAGGTTTCCCAGAAGGCAAGGGAAGAATTTTACGCGTTACGTCGCAAACAATATATATCGCTTCCATCACTTTTTCCAATTGGCTTAAACGGAACAAGCTTTAAATGTATTGTAATCTGCTCTTTGCGGTGGTGAATTATGTGTTTTTACTGAAACCATAATGAATCCCTTTTGTGCAAAGATTAGCTTGCTTTAATATTGAGAGAAATGTTAATAAATGTGTTACTGATGAGGTTAGCTAAAGGCATATCGCACCATCATAATAAAGTAACAAAACTAAAATAATAGTATAATTTATGTGCCGATTTAGTCGATTAAAAAAACGAAATCAATTAAAGCGATATATATCGTTTGTGACGTAGTGCGAAAATTGATAACTTCTAGCACTATTACCAAAACGTATAACAGTTTTACTCGATAAGGAAAAGTCTATGTAGTTTGATATTTATTTCTATATTATTTTTTCCCAGTCGAAGAAAGGTGACACTGATAATGAGTGAGTAGTGATAAAATTTGTGATATTTCATCAATAAATACAATTGCACTTAAAAATATTCAGTGAATCGCGTCCTACTTACAACAAGGACTTATTCGGATCATCTTGGAATTATTCACTGTAATAATGGCCAGAACTGAAAAACACGAAAGCAATGGCAGGGACATATCATCTTATGACTGTTCCATTAATAAAGAACTGTTTTTGATCATAAAACATGTGTAAAGAGCGAGGTATATTTGTTGAATTAATTCAAGTATAATAGCTATTGTGTAAAAGAACCGTTAACTCAAAAAGAACAGAGTGGAAAAGAGCTACACAGGGTCGCTGAGCCTCTCATTACCTCACTCTCACAATGCGCTAATGAATTCCAACTCTCCAGTATGTTAAGTTTGTACCCGACGGTAAATTCACTCCACTGTTATAATCACAGTAACATTAGGTACGTTAAAATAAACTTTATCGATTAAAAATACCTGCAGTTCACCTGTTTTTCCTTAATATACATTCCAAACGGATATATCTGACTTTTTTCATTTTTTCAGCCAGGCGAATCGATGAACTTTTGCACGCAATATGCATGCTTAAATTCTTGTATGGCTCCGTCATACACATTCTCGCATTCTCACCCTCCAAAAGTTTATGATTTCCGGGCGGAACACCCGGACAAATTATAACTTGTCCGGGAGCATGAGTATGTGCAATCCGCGGGTGGGGACGAAGACATTCATTCGAAAAAGAGGATAAGGGGTCAAGGTCCATAATATTTTGCTTGCTTCTGGTCTGCTGTTCTATTCCGCTTTTTCTCAAACCCCTCTTAACCATGCTTATACGATAAAAATATAAGATTTGTATAGCAAGAAAAATGCCTATGCAAAAATAACACCGGAATGTAAAATTCATGCAGGGGAAACATTTAATCTCCCTGTACCGATTGTGGCTGTTCAAATAGATCTTGTACAGAGAAAATCACTCAGCTTGTATTTTGCTATGGGTGCTCAGGGCATTAACCGGAATCATACCGGGTACTCTTCGGTCCATAACCAATGCACTATATCCACTATGCAACCAAATGCTAAGTAAATATATTTTTGTAGTCTCAAAAGACTAAGATAAAAGGAATATGAAGATACAGTGCAAAAACAAATATTGGGCCAAATGACTCCTTGCCTTCCGTCAAGATATAACCTCTAAAAAATAAAAAAAATACGTTAGAGTAATATTAATGTTATTTTACCAAATTTCTGGTGGTAATGAGCAAAGAATAATTTTTCAAATAAATTAATTTTTTTTCAAGGAGAAAAAAGAAGTTGTTTTCCAAAATAGGTCAGATGTTCCTTTACGTACTTCTAGTGTTAGAAAACAGTAATATGAATCGGTAGAGACTTACTGCACGTGATAGAGTATGGCATTGGTTTTGCATCCTTATGTTCGCAGGTTGGGATTTCGCCGTGGGCGTATTGATTCTTTTATCCTCAATTATTTTACAACGGTACAAGATATAGCGAGCGATGCCGTAAATAAACGAGTTCCTGGGGTCCGAGAGAGGGGGAATATGAATGATATGGGTATGGGAACATAAAGGGGAGTAAAAGTGCATGGGTGTGGAGTTGAGTGATCCATTCCCACGCTACATCTTAAACGGGAAAGAGGGAGAGGAACCGGTAATCATCGTCGATTTTAAAACGCCGTCTGTCATTTTAAAAAGGTTGTTGACCACCGACGTGAAAGCACATTCCATTTGGCCAAAGCGCAGACAGAATCACAGTTACTTCAATCCAATTAGCATACTTCTGATTCTCACTGAATGAAGATGAGGCAATTAAGCTGAAAAGGTACCAAAACTACCTCCATGTACGATTATGCATGAAATTTTCTCTTCGGAGGAATTCATGTTTTGTTTTTTCAATTATCAAACTCTTATGAAATTTGGCTCTCGGGTACTTCTGGTGTTGTTCCATATGGTGGCCTGTATACTCCTTCCCAGTGATAATTACTGTGGAGAATTAAGAGAAGGAAGTTTTTTAAAGTTATTCCGCAGATGGAGAATAAACAGAGGTGATACGACTTGTATACTACAACCACAGAAATCAATAGGTAGGTACAATCAGAGGTAATTATAGCTAGTAAATGTAGATGATAATTTCGAGAAAGTAGAGATTCCTGCATTTCAATGATATTTTTCCAAACACCAAACGCAATATTATTAGACAAGAATACAACACATAAGAAATGAATAACTAGATGCATATTTTCATTCCAAACTAGTGGAAGCGGTTGAATATAGCCTTGGCTGCTTTAACCCTTAAAGGACCAAGGGAGGGCTAAAAAATGTCCACCACTTTTCTTTTTCTATATTTTAAGTACTTATTTACCTAGTACAGATTTATAACTTCGTGATTGTGTCAAATATAGGTTTTTAAAGATAAATATATGTTGATGCATATTGTTTGTTTTTTAATGCAATCTTATGAGAGCGTAAATGGGCGGTGGACACAAAATAACCCTCCCTTGGTCCAACCTGTGACATATTTTTGGACCAAATGGAATTATATACTTGGACAAATAGTTTTGCTACACATTGTAGTTTATAACTAAATTACTCTAAATTTTGTATAACTTCTATTTTTATTCAACAATTAGTTCTATATTGCATTTAGGCATGTTAACTATGCAATGCAATTACTTAGTAATACTATTTTCATGAAAACCTTTTCACCGTGTTTATTATATTCATTCATGAATGGACAATAGCGCAAAGAGCTCTATCTAGCCATTTATGAATCATCTTTCTCAACTTGAAGGATCTACATCTACACAATACCCTGCAAGCCACCGCGAGTGTGTGTGGCAGGGGGTGAAGATCACCAAGGATTTACATATCCAGGAAATACTATTGTTACCTTTCTGGAGTGACTCACAAGATTTTAAAGTATTTTTCTTTCATGTTAAACTGAAATGCCATTGATGGGAAAATATGAGTGAGACAAGAACTACCCCACTCTCCTTCTCAGATATTAGTGTTTTTAAATTTACGACGCACCAGCTCATTTACCAAATACCTTCACCAGTAGTGACAATACCGAGTACATTGCAAAAACAAGAAGGAAATACGTAAGTCATCCTCCTCGTGTGACAAAGCGAACCACTCAGAATATATTGCGGGAAAAGCAAGGATTACTACCGGCTGGTAAGGTAAAGGATATCGGCGAGTGTTTTGAAAAATGTTTCACTCCTGAAATTCTTGACATGATTTTACAGCGTACAAATGAAGAAGCAGAACGAGCTCAGAAGTCTAAAACGGATATGGTAGAACTAAAATCCTTCGTTAGAGTGTTGATATTGATCGGTGCCAACGATGATAGCAAGTTAGATTTGCATGATTTGTGGTCACATGAATTCGGAAGGCCCTCCTATATTGCTGCGATGAGTTGAAACCGATTTAGGGAACTATTGACTATAATCAGGTTTGATGACAAGTGTACTAGGGAAATACGGAGAGAAAAAGGTAAATTTGCATCTATTCGTTCAGTATTCCAAATGGTCAATGCGATATTCCACAAATATTACATTCCTGGACCTAACATGGTGGTTGATGAAATGTTATCATTGTTTAGGGGAAGGAGTCCATTCGAAGTATTCATGAAAGAAAAACCAGGGAAGTATGGCATTCTTATAAGGATGCTTACAGACTGCGACGAGAGATATGAGGCCATGTATATATATATATATATATTAAATATCAAGGATTCGATCTCTCGAAATTCTCCCTACAACTCCTGGTGGTGTGGATGATTTTTACAGGGTTTTTGGCCTAAATAAGGAATTTCATTCTTAAAGCAATACATTCCACGCTCAATCGTCCCCAAATCAATATATGTATGTACAATCTGCATGAAAGCATATATTAGCATATCTCTAAAGATAGTTACTATTTCCTTTATGATGACCAAATTAAAAATGGTAAAATGCTAGTGGAAGAAGTGGAGAATGAGACAAGGAAAAATAAAAAATAAGGGAAAAGGGAAAAATAATTACAGACAAATAGAAAAAATGTGATTCGCAATAAAAAATTATTTAAATAATTACTCTAATGTCAATTCTTTAAATGGTTCATTTGTAATGACGCTTATGGTGTTATTTTATGCATTCAATCGCTTCGAATAGCAAAATATCAATACTATTGCAGAATCCTTGATATAATGTCAATTCGCTTTTTCGAATATTCTTTTCTTTTGGAATGTGCATAAATTTGTACTGCCTATATCCTCTTTCAGTTAATAGTTTCGGCTTTCTTTTAGGGGTTGATGGGTTTAATGATTGAAAAAATGCTTCTATGCTAATCACATGTTTACAAATGTATAAAATACTAATAGGAGTGAAGAATACGTCATTTCGTATGAAGACAAAGTACTTGTTAATTTGTCTCAGCGAAAGGTTGCATTTGGAAGTGATTAATGAAGTTTTAAAGGTTTGTAGTTATTACATTAAGAGGTTCTTTCATAATGGATATGAGTCGCGGTGGGAGCAGCCCCCTGAAGCTTAATGCTATCGCCTTATAGCGAAAGCGTACCATTCGTGTACGGTTTCAGTGTTTTGCCACCAGTTGTCGCTACTGCCTAACGATGCTAGAAATTTTTCTGGGTGCATTGCTTGCATGTGAAAACATCGGTTAGTAATGAATTGTTTACTTATTTAGTGGCCAGTTAGCGTTATATAGTTTGTGGCTATTTCAGCAAGAAAACATTTCCAACTCTTGCGCTATTGCCACTGTGAGTTCTTTGTCAAAGAAAACTAGGACAATGCCTAAAGAAGTGTGGTGTACTGTTGTCACATTCATCTTCAGATTCGTTATATAAAGAATTAAAACCATATTTTTTCGTGGTATTTCACGTATATATAACCATAAATAACGATTCATCCGATTTCTATTATAATGTAACTGATCTATATTGCGACACGCTAAGGTTTCAAGATTAAAATATAAAAAAAACTGTAGTTAGTAAAAAACCCATATTTGTACGAAATTTTGCCCGTGCTGTGCACAATACTAAAAAATGATTTGCTTGGTAATATATGCACTGTTTTCACAGTTACAACAGTTTGAATAAAATATGTTAAAATGTCGGAATTTGGACCCCATGGCCCGAATTCCGACACAGATATGCTTCTAATTCCGACAGTGTGTGGTTAGTAAGTTTAAGAGCTAAAAAGCAAAAATAGTAGGAAACTGTAATGAAATAAGTTTTATTTACGCAAAAGAAAGCAATAATTTCATAATAAAGCGTTCATGACAATACTTGAAAATATTTTACTAGTCATTAGTACATTAAGGACAGAAGAAAATTCTACAAAATTTAACATCTGCACATTCCTCATGGACATACTGTGCCGATATTAGTCCTTGCAAACGCTGCACAGACTAATATCGGCACCCTGTCCTCTCTGAAAATGGTGAAATACCGGTGGTCTCTTTTATTGGAAGGCATTTCACTAGCACCCGGCTTGCCTGCGTCTCCAGTTCAGGATTTATTTTTTCCGGAATGGTTTTTCATCAATGTTGTAATTATTTCCTGGCATTTGCATAACATAGTGTTCAACCACGATACATTTTAGCTTTTTAAAGTAATATTTCACGAGCATGCGTTTAAATTGCATGGCTCTACCTTGGTTCATTCTCTTAGCCCTTCTCTTTGAGACATCTATGCGTCTATTCATAAATAACTTCATCAACTTTCTACCAGCTAATCCTGCGTTTTCATCGAAATTATGTGTGATTCCATTGATTTCACAGTAGGCATAGACCCTTCTCAGTCGACCAGTTACCGGCATCCCTATCTCTCCGAAAAAAAAATTCTCCGGCATAATTTCTTCTCTTGATCACAAACCAAAAGAGCAGACGACCAATATTTTTTCATCATATTATTTTCTGAATTAAGAAAATTCGTGCATAACTTGCAACAGTTATTTCAATGAATTTTCGTTCTTCTCATTAAATATTTTTATGTGAGGAAACAGCTAATCATAGAGCTCTGAAAAACCACAATAGCTGTTTACAAAAGTAGCATATAATTCAACGATCTCCGGTACTGTTATGTGCGAGTTAAACGAAAATTAAGAGCCACTAGTCCTTATTCCGACACCTGTCGGAATTAGGGAATCTACGATCTTTGACTCATTCTTGAATCTCACGATAACTCATTCTTGAAATTCTCACTGTGTATCCATTATTTCTCCTAACTATGCATTCTGCACTAAACAGCAACAATAGGCTGCTAAGCGATATAAAATATATATCACTTTCTAAAAATTAAACACAGAAAATTGGTTAAAATGACATCTCAAGACGCACGCGTTTCGCTCTAGAACACAAAATTTGCTTAATACAACCAGCGCCACACCTGGGACAAGGTAACTTTTTGTGTCTCCTCGTTGATAGACTCCAGTCCCATATTTAATGACAACTGTCCACCAATTTCAGTACTTTTAGCAATGCACCCGGGTGTCGGAATTATTCCCGTGTCGGAATATGGCGTAGGTACCTTATATCATCCAGATATCCACCCATATTATGTGGTTGGATTTCTCTGTAGGAAATTCAGAAAATTTGTACACTGCATTGATTGTTCCAGTTCTTTGGATTCATAAAAATCTAAAAGTGACGTCAATATGTTAGCTTTGTTGAATTCTAGGAGTTCTATTATAAAGCAAAATAATCTTTACATTATGCTGAGCCAAGAGGAGCATATCCTTATTAGCAATACAATGTTTCCAGATTGCTATTCCAGAACATTAGAATTATGTTTGGACAAGATGTGTTTTACATTTCCCTTTGAAACACATGGGACTGATATGATAACACATATTTTACATTATTTCATTTTAATGAGACTTAGGCAGCAGTATAAAAGAATAAATGCCGAATTAATTTTTAAAAAATTAGTCTGCCGAAAAATCCTCTTTTTCATAAAACATGATGCAATTTAAAATTTTGATTTGCATTTTAAATTCAATGTGTTTAAAAATGTTGACAACAAAATAAAATCAGTATCTTCTGCGAATCATGGATTTCCTTGTCTCATCTTATCTCTCTGTATCACGTAGGTATTTTCTGAATATGTTGAGTGAGCTTGAAATGGTAAAAATGCACGTTATAAGCATAATGAGTTAATTCTTTTACGCATTTTTAATAATTCTTGCATTAACTGGATTATTAATATTTGCTTCTGAATGTATATAATATTGCCACAACGCTTGAATAGTTTTTTAATGTCGTTAAAGTGCTGTGAAGGTAAAGCGGAAATATGCCTCAAAATATGAGGTTCTTAAAGTTATAAATGGATGCTCTTTATCGAAGTAATTTAATAACACTATCACGAATGTTGAAGACAAAACTCAAGCTTATGTTTTTATTAGGTACTACACTTATAATTGGCGTTAAAAGGGTTTAAATTAAATTGCAATTAGCACGTGTCAACTTTTCCTTAAAGGTGCGAATTTAAATAATTGAAATTTACTGGTTAAAAATGCTTATTTTACTTGAATATTCTGATGATGTGATATTAAATATAAATACTAAAATGTCCTTTCGTTGGTATTATCTCCTGTTAACAACACTTTGCCTCTCTGTTAAACTTACTTTGATTTTTAAGGATTCCGCAAACCCCTATGCACCTATAAATGTCACAAAAAATTAGCGCGCCTCCTATGACCTAATCATACGTAACAATATGAAACTTAGAGAGAATAAGAAACAAACTTAGCGATGTTCAAACGCTTCTCTGCCTTATGACGAAAGAAGCTGAGATAATTTCAAATCCACCATACTGTTTTGTTCCAAAAATGCAAATATAGATGCGAGATATGTGCACTTGTCACCCACGTTTTCCACCCACTTGCCACGTAAAATGAATTTTTTTCGCGGTGGATAGAAATTGAAAAATTAGTACGAGTAGATAAGGTGTACTTTGCTTGGGTTTCAAATTTTTGGGATCCATATTTTCATTCCTGCAACTCTTTAAATTAGATTATTTCAGTGCAACGCTCAAAAGCTAGCATCGCTAGATGCTAGCGACAACATGCGGCGGAAGAAGGAAACCGTACACTAAGGGTACGAATTTCTTTGTTGACATTCCTATCCTATATATTAATCCGTGGGTGGGAGGAATAACGAGAGATTTTTGATGCGCTAAGGCGAATGGCAAAAGGTAAATGCTATTTTTCCCGATCTTTTGATGCAAAATTTTCTAGGTTCTATAACGCCATCCTGTAAGCATTTCCGAGCGATTTAAGATTATAAAGAAATACGATATACTTTGAATGATTATTTGAAATCAAATTTATGCTTGCATTGCAAAATTTGTAGGCCCTTCTGGAGAAATGTTTTCGAACTAGCAGCAAAAGATCACAGGGGAAGAAAATAGAAAAATAGAGATCGTCCCACTCGGCAATTTCTCTTTCACGGTCTCTATGAGTTAACAATAAGAGGAGGATGAAGCAGCCTCCAAACTCCTCAAAGAAATTAGCAAGCCCATTCCAATTAGGTCGAGAACAGTACTTTCAAAGTGGAAGAAAACCGACATGAAGTCAATAGCTAAGCCAGAGGTAGATGCCCTATTGCCAATTATTTCCATGGAACTCCCGAGGAGACAGTATTTAGTTGTTCATGAGTCATGGTCGGGAGCAGTAGCGTGTGGCGCCTTGTAGACCAAACATTCGCGGCCTTTAAGGTCAGATCTTCAGGTATGTACATAGTTTTACCAGTATACACATAGTTCTTAGAAAAGAAGCAGAATTACAATGCCATAAACTATATATCTTATTTACGAAAAACTACAGATGGTTAAAGCACTACTTATCCAGGTGAAGTTACTATTTTAGAGGAATCATGTGAAGTTAAACTTCAAAGTCTACTTGATCATACAGTATCGCATAACTTTGAATGCATATTTAGAGATTCAATGACCTAGCATAATATAAACTGTACACTAATTTGTAAATATGGCTTTGAGGGAGCTCAGGTCATTCTCAGTTTAAGCAAATATGGCATTGAGAATCGATGTCAGATGAATTCTTGTTCATCACCTCCCTGATCCGTGGTGCACCCGAAGAAAGCAGTCTTTCAGTACATCCTAGACCTTACTCCACTTAATAAAATGCGTATTTTTTACCGCGAATTCATCAAAATGTAATAGATGGAGGCTCTTGTCAATGCTTGTGTCTCGAAAATCTCCATAGCGGAGTGGATGCGGCTACAATCCATTCCACACACTCGCCGCCCCGTTGCAGGCGGGTTGGACCAGACTCGACCGCGCGATCGAAAAACCTAATGTGAAATTCGGCGTCGCAAACGGTCGCAGTATAACTCATCGGATTCGCACTATGGAAGCTTTGTCGAGTTTCCCCATATAAGTTCCTCCGTGATGCTCGGCGATGCAATTTACTTTTTCTCTACATATATTAAACAATTGACCAAAAATGAGGGTCCGCCATTTTGTTTAAAATCTTTGGTAAATAATAACAAAAATGTAAGTAGACTACGTTTAAACAAAGTTAAAAAGCTGTTTCATCTAATTACATCACCCTTTATTCCAAATAATCACCCATAAAGGTACAGCAAGGGCTTGATTTTGAAGATTTCGTGAGAAAATTGAGGGTAGACAGTTTTTGCGAAATTTGTGCATTTTGACCTCATGCAAATTGTTAACTGTTGAGTAATAAGAAAATTGCCTTAGATTATCGGATGCATGGGTCTTTTGAGAATGTTATGCAAAGTTTCAGCTTTCTGACTTGAAAAAATCACTTTTTGACTTTTGGCCAGGTATTTTCGATTTCCGACCACTGTGCATCGGTTCATTTTTATAACAATATGGGATTGCAGAAGCCGGATTTCCCCCTATTTTTTAATAACAATAATAATTTTTAATAGTAATAATTTTCATCCCACCTTTGAAAAAACATACAAATACAATTAATACAAAAAACATCAATTTAAAAGGGAATATAGGTACCCCAGTGGATAGCCTGCGTTGGGGATACCATCATCAGATATTTAAAGCAGCGGCTGGTGCTAATGCATATAACTTTTTAACCTAGTGGCTAATGGGCACTTTTTATTTTCAAAAATTGTGTTTCAGACAATAATGAATGAAACATTAAAATATAACAGTACTGACAATGTAAAAATTTTAAAATTAAACAATCTAAAGACAAAAGAAAGTACATTTTCTGAACCAACGAGACCACACAACAATATTTAAGAGTTTTTCTGCTTCATAAATCTCCTTTGATAAGAGCCATTGTTTTATTTTGCCCAGAAATTTAGCCGTGGAGTTTTGTTTTCACAGTTCGACCCAGAAGGAGCAGAACAAAACAACTTTGGTGCAAGATATGCATATGTTTATTTAAAAGCTATATTACTGGCCTCCGGTATTTCAGCGTCCCTTTCCTGCAAAATATGCATGTGTACTTACTTTTCACGTATCTTAGCTCCATCAATCCCTTTTGCTGTCAGTTAGTCAACAAGATGTTGTTGCAACGCAGGCGAATCACTCGTCACGAAGGTCAATAGACGCGGAATACATTTACAAACAGTTTATTTTAATACTTCTCTCCGCTGGAGCCTGCAAAAATATTTATATTTAGAATTGCCAATTTTGCCGAAATTTATTACCTTTCCCAGCTTCGCTTATCGCTGACTTCATCACTGGAATACCGAGAATGGATCGTCTTCTATGATTGGGTTAAGGAGCAGGGGTGCAAGATGGGATACCAGAAATCAGAGTCTATCCCTAAAAAAACTCCAAAAACTCTTGAGTTAACACCGCCCTCCCACCAGCCTTACTCAAGTCGGCATAAAATCATCATTTGCTAAAAAAGTGAACCCACCAAAGCCATTTTGCATTATTTGCATTCGTTAACGTTAAATTGCAACGTTGCGAAATTCGAATTTAGCAAAGGTGACAATACATTTGACAGCATATCTCCGAGACTATTAAAGCAATAGATAATGAAATTAACTAAGTTTTTCGGCTTTGAATTTGAAAAATTTAATAATGGAATAATTAATAGAATATAAAAAATTTTGCAAATTTTATTACATTTTATAATTTATAAATAATTTTGTCTCAGTATTATGTCTTTGATTTTGCTCAATGTTTATATATCGTTGATAAAACCCTTCTCTACCTATGAAATAAGTTTGGTAAAGGAAAGATTTCATTTTAGAAAGAAAAAAATTTTAAGTGTAGGCGTAACAATAGGCGTCCAATTCGCGCGCCGACCTATCGCACTCCAGATGATATCTCCACATCTCCGCACACTCTCTCTTTCATCTTTTTTTCATCAGTTTTAACGGCATACAATCCCTTATAATCCCGTTTCTCGTGTAATTTGCTAATTGCTTCCCGCACATAGTACCGCCACCTTAGAATCCCCGAGGAACGGCACCAAGCAGTGGTGCCAGGTTTTTCAATCCTCAACCCGCCGCCAGAGCATCCTAAACCGTACCCAACCCAGCCAAACCCCCTCTATTCTCGCCGCACACCAAGATTTAAACAAAATATAATGTATTACGACCAGGTGGTTTAATTTCGATATGAAAATAAACATAATATGGTAAAATTTTCAATTCGTATTCATTTTTTCGGATCAAATCCGTGAAAAGAAACAAATAGTAATAAGGTAACATTTATGAAACACTAATATAAGTGCACAATTGAACAAAATATTAAGTATTGAAAGAGGTCATTCATTTAGTGTTTTGAAAAACAATTATTTGTATTTTAAAGATTTCTAAACATGCGAAATGATAATGGTCAAATACTTTATTTGAATGCCAACTTTACCTCATTGAGTTTTCTTTTTTAATTAAGGAATAACTTCATTGTAAGTTCTAATGTTGCAAATCTCTATTAGGAAAATATTTTTCTTCATTGAAAATAGTTTTTTGTACAGGAAATGAAGAGCATTCTATTATTATAAAACATAATTTAGAAGTACTAAAATTAATGCTTAAATAATTTATTTTTCCAATTCTCAACAAATTACAAAAATTACTAACTGCTCGATCACTTTGGTAAGGACACGCGTCAGGACTCTAGTCAGTGATGCCTTGCTGTTGCTAACTCAACAGGCTGTGTGCTTGCGCTTCAATCTGACTTAACATCTACATCCACGTAAAACCCTACAAGCTACCTCAAGGGTGTTTGGCAGGGGTAAACGGTCGTACTACTATTAACGTTAGAACTATTGTTTATTCTAATGTTTTCGTGAGTTCTATGGTATCTATTGGTACAGGTCCAGGAAAATAGTTTTATAAAATTTCAAAATTAGTTTTAAGAATCTCAAACGGAGTTTAATTTAGTTTTATTCTTACTTTGGCTTCTTTCCAGTACAAATAAGATTGCAAAAAAATTACAACCTTTTTACTGTACCTTCCTTTGTATTGTTCTGCTTGTCTTTCTTGTCTTGGTAATTCTTAACATTAACAGTGCATAAAAGTTCATTTACTTATTGGCATTTAGTTTGAGCCAAATTAAGAGCCAGAAAAAAGCAGTGAGTGCTAATCAAGGTCATTTAAGCTTTTCGGAAAATAAATGTTTCCTGTTCCAAAAAACTGGCAGGGAATCGCAAAATATCGGTGACGTACATACTTTATGCAACACAAGAAGCTGCACCCTAATTCAATGCTGAACTATGCTGAAAAGTGGTGAACAGTCGGGATTGTCACATATATATGCTAGGTAAGCCTGGTGGAAGGATATACGGAGGAAGGAACGTCAGTGAAGTCATAGGCAAGCAGTTGGGGCATGCGCAGTGGAGGCTGAGACAACCTTATACTTTAAGGACCTTGGGTGCTAACATCCTCGTTTAAGATAGAAGAGGACAGGAAATGAAAACGGAATAGCATTGGTCAAAGTATGCTTTAAGGGGAGGTGGTTTGTTGAAATGAAAAAATACGCTGATTTTTCCATTTAAATGAAAACTTTAAATCATTATTAGTAAAAAGAGTGATACACGTATCAGTGATAATTACATATTATATTTGGTAGTCATTGAATTTTATCACATTACGGAATAAGAATTAAGATACCTATAATATAATCAATTATGATTATATGGTAAGAACATTCTCTAGATTTTATCTGCATGCTTCAGATATTTTGCTCCTTCATTTGACTGAACATATCCTATACATCAAGAGAATATTATCTTAATGAGCTCTCATCTGAGATATTTACGTCAAAACTTGTGCCGAGGAAAAATCTTTTGTTGATTCCCTTTCTCCTTACTTTCACACTTGAATTTTCGTTGGCATCATCGAGAAGCAAATGCTTTAAAAAATCGAATGTGGATGGGAGGGAGCATGGGTAGAACGGAGACGCTCGTGCGTCATCACCCGTACGCCAACAAATCTCCTGGCGCTGATCAAATTCCCTCCCGCGTATATAGAGAGTTACCTTCCGAAATTTCTCCCTACCTTTAAATAGTATTTAATAAATCCCTCACTGAACACGTCGTACCAATGGACTGGAAAGTAGCCGATGTAACACCCATTTTTAAAAGTGGTGATAGGGAGCAGCCATCTAACTACAGACCTATATCTCTCACATCCATTTCATGAAAGGTGCTAGAACATATAATTGTCAGTTCAGTCATGGGCCACCTAGATAGCCAGAATTTATTTTCCAATACTCAGCATGGCTTCCGGAAGAGTAGATCATGTGAAAATCAACTTGCTCTTTTTTTCCCACGATATTTTAGTTTCTGGCGAAAATAATATTCCAGTGGATGCTGTTTTTCTAGATTTCAAAAAACCTTTTGACAAGGTGTCTCATAGCAAATTAATTTTGAAATTAAAATCTTATGGGCTAGACAGTAACATAATATCATGGATAAGTGATTTTCTACATGATCGGGTTCAAAGGGTTGTTTTGGACGGTGTTACTTCACCGGAAATTGAAGTCACTTCGGGTATCCCACAAGGTAGTGTGATAGGTCCACTCCTGTTCCTTCTGTACATTAATGATATCAGTAAGGTGGTAAAAAGTAAGCTTCGTCTATTTGCCGATGAACAGTTGTGTACAGGGACATTCTAAGCCCAAACGATAAGCAATATTTAAATGATGACCTACAAGCAATCGAAAATTTGTGTGATACATGGCAGTTAGAATTAAATTTTAAAAAATGTGTAGTAATGAATTTTTGGAAAAAGGTTAGTTCTCCTCCTAGCACTTACCGAATAAGTAATAATGAATTAACAAACGTGGAATCATTTAAGTATCTTGGAATAAGACTGACAAATGATCATTCCTGGGGTAAATATATACGTGAAATAATGGGTCAAGCTAATCGTAAACTGGGTTTCATCAAAAGAGTATTGGGTAAATGTGACGATCATGTACGAGAAACCAGCTACTTTTCCCTTGTTAGACCTCATTTGGAATATGCTGCCAGTGTATGGGATCCCTACGAAATCGGTCTAAGTAATGAACTTGAACGTGTGCAGCGAAGATCAGCAAGATTTGTAAAGGGACGATACGATAATTATATTAGCGTAACCAGTCTATTAAATGAATTGAAATGGGAATCATTGTCAGATCGCAGGTTGAAATTTAGATCTTACACAAATTCCAAGGCTATATTTAAAAATATTTTACCGACCCCAACTTACTACGGCAGACTGGACCATAATCATAAAATTTGAGAAATTGATTGCCGAACCGATCGATTCAAAATGTCCTTTCTCCCTCGAACAATTAGAGATACAAATAACGGTAAATCTGTCCTATCGGAGAGTACCAATGAATAGCATTGGTAGCTGCATGTTGGTATGAGTACTTAAAGCTAACCCTACTAACAGAATGTTTCTGCATATTTGCTTTGCAATTTCTATCTTTTTTAAATAGTGTAGTTCTGACTACAATAGTAATACTATTCATTTTTTATGCATGATATGTAGTGCATGTTTGGTGAGAAATCACCCCCTGCCACATACCCTTGTGGTGGCTTGCAGGGTATTATGTAGATGTAGATGTAGATGTACGTTTCTATATTCATGGTCATCATGCAAAACCGGAAATGTCACATGAAAGCATCCCCTTCTACACTCTCTCTCTTTTAAAACGGCCAATCGCAGATTGTTCCACTCGACCAATGGGAATCCGAAGCATCATTTTGATTTCAGTTTCCGTGGCCGCTACATCGTGCATGCTCGTGTATGTTCTGTGCTTTCAGTTTCTCAGAAGATATTGTGATACAAGTAATAAGGTTTGGAATCGAGTGTGGGTTCCATTCTTGAGCACCTATATTAATGGGTAGGGTGGTCATTTCCTCCTGTCTGCCATCATCGTGTACCTCATAGTTGCATGTAAGTAGTAAATGTAGGGTGGTCTTTCAACCTACGCAGCAAAAACCCTCTTGGAGGCTCTCAAGGTATTATATAGGCTTAACATGACGGGTTGGCATACCTTTTCATACCTGGTGGCCCCGTATTCAACATATGGGTCGCTAATCCATATAATTTATTCATCAAAAGAGTACTGGGTAAATGTGACAATCATGTACGAGAAATCAGTTACGTTTCCCTTGTTTTTTTCCCTCACTTGGAATACGCTGCCAGTATGTGTATGGGACCATACGAAACAGGCCTAAATAATGAAATTGAACTTGTGCAGAGAAGATCGTAAACACTTGTAAAGGGACAGTACGATAACTATACTAGCGTAACCAGTCTATAAAATGAATTAAATTGGGAATCATTGTCAGATTTTACTTTGAAATTTAGTCTTACCTCTTAAATAAATTCCAAAATAGTATTTTCAATGATGAAGCTAAAAATATTTTGCAAACCCCAACTTACTATGTTAGACTGGACCATAATCACAAAATTAGAGATATAGATTGCCGAACTGACAGATTCAAAATGTCTTTTTTTCCTCTTAAAATTAGGGATATGATTAGCTGTAATTATATCCAATAGAATTGCTACGAGTGTATCAATGTATAGGATAGGCAGTTGCATGTTGGTATAAATAATTTAAGCTAGTTTAACTAACAGCATGATATTGCATGCTTGCTTTGCTATTTTTATCTTTTTTAAAAAGTGAAGTATTGACTAGTATATTATTACTAATCCTTTTTATGCATGATATGTAATGCATATAATGTGTTAATTTACCTATTGCCACACATATTTATGGTGGCTTGCAAGGTATTATGTTTGGATTACTAATTTATTTATTTTCATTGAGTGTCACAACCGTGGTTGGAATTCTCATAGTTACGGTATGACTACACGACTCACTTAAACTCGTGTCCTCTACTCCATAATCAGTTACGAAAGAAGCTTGGGGAGCTAACAGCAAGCATGCTATATTTTACTTCCTAGTACAATTCCGTGCCGTGCAGAGTTTATACTATTTGTATCAATATGTTCTGTAATATATATTTGTAAAAAACTCTATCCTAGATAAGTGAGAAAAAGAAAACAAGCTATAACCACCAGTGGGTCCCAAAAAGATCTTCTCTTTTTATTTTGCAATCACTATTGTAACATTCCTGGCAAAATCACAAGTCATGTAAGCGTTAAGAATGGCATCAGTTGGTCTGGTTCATCTATTTATCTTTGAAAACTTCCTTACTCAAACTGTATCCAAAACTGGTTGTAGGTTGGAAAGATGTAATATTTTGCTTGGATATCCTCACGAAAGAATACGGAGCTTTTGAATGAGCCTTCAAATTATTTTTAAGTGGAGAATTTAAAAAAAAAAGAGAACACAACAGGTACTTAGTACACGTATATCAAGACTTGTGCCCTTTCAGCTGCTATGAAACCAATAGCGAAATCATTCCTTAATCCCAATGTCTGGGGGCAGTAAATTAAATTAATCGGAATAGTATTTTTCAAACTCATGCAAACCGTTGCAAGCGGATGCTAACAGTTTAAGCTGAGTTGCCTCAATAAAAACTTTCAGTTCCTGTTGCTACGTTCTTCACCCTTCCATCCTATCGAATGTAGCAAAGAGCCTCTGAAAAAACCAGAAAAATGGTCCCAGGTTAGATCTAAAATAATAGTTTATTGTTCAATCGGAGGAGAACTGTCTTAAACTGGAAGCATAATACATGCATCAACAGGGCACTCACTGTGATGAGATGAAAAATATAGTTCTGTGGGAAAATAGAATTCACTGCACATGGTGAAAGCTAAGAAAGGCATTCAATATTATTCATAAACCACAAGGTTTAACATATACTATCAAATATTTAGACAGAAATACTGTTTGAGGAAGGGTAGAGAGATAGATTTTCAAAGTATTGCTAGACAAGTACGTATATCCCCGAACATATAGAAAAACATACGGAAATTTCCATAAATAACATCACGTGATAACATTCATGACTGTTACAATCTGATGAAAAATTGTTCTTACACTCACGTGCTTAGTTTGCATATCAACAGCAAAGATTAGCTGAAAACCAAAATGTTGACCAAAAGAAAGCAGGCGTATATTGAGGCGGAAGGGAGACTAGGAACACCAGCGATCATTACATTTTCTATGAAAGAAATTTCTCTCCGTCATTAGTTGGCAACTCTACCTACTCAACTGGATGCAATTAAATCATTTCTGAGTATTTTGTCTGTACATGCAATGAAGAGATTACACTATTTCATCATTACCCCAGAATTTTCTGGAAAATTTTCCACCCGAGCCTTGCGTAGCGGAAGGATAATTGAAGGAAGATTATTTCTCACATTCAGACTGTCGAAGGTAACCATTTTTAACACCCTACAATATACAATGAAATGGAACAGTAAGAGACTAAAACCCATTTCACTACTTACGGGCCTTCCTGCCGAAGCTGTATAAGCAGTTGAATATGCTTTCAAGTACTCTGACGGCTTTGGTTTCTCCGCAACTAACTACTTTAATAAATCTAAGACAAATATAGTATTCAAGACCGATGTGGAATTTGAACCCGCGACTATTTGATAGCCACTTCGGCATAATGCTGATTTGTCCAAATTATCCTTACCCATCAGAGATAAAACAAGCGTGAAGCGTTTGTGAAAATCCGTATTCTTTTCGACAAGGCAAGTTTGAATTTCGGTGTCCGTAATTTTCTTTCAGCGAGTACGATGGTTCAAAATCCAATCCGGTTTTGAAATTAATTACTAATTATTTAGCGCCGTGTTTTCGACTAAAGAGGGCCAAAAGTCCAGGCAGTTATCTGAAATTCCAGAGTTCAAAATCCAATCCGGTTTTGAAATTACTTACTAATTATATAGCGCCGGCCGAGCGCCCTTCAAAGTGGTCAATTGCATTTCGAGTACATTCCATGGGTTTCATTATGAATGAGAATTCCCCTCACCCGATGATTTTTCCAAAATTAGGAATGCGATGCACGTTAGAAGCCTGGAACATGCTAATGAAGGATAAAGTTGAGTGGCAAGTTAGGTATGTTATGATTTCTTTCGAGGAGAAGTGACACGGATACATCTGCATCTACATAATACCCTGCAAGCCACCACAAATATGTGTGGCAGGGTGTGAATTCACACCAAACATACATTACATTCTATGCATAAAAAAGGATTAGCATGTAATAATATATGGTCAAAATCACACAATTTAAAATAAATAAAAACAGTAAAACAAGCGTGCTGTTAGTTGGATTAGCCTAAATTCCGTATATAAACATGCAAATGCCAATGCTACCCATTGACACAACGTATTTATGCTATTGGATATAACTACAGCGAGTCATATCTCTAATTGTACAAGGAGAAAAGGGCATTTTGAATCTGTCAGTTCGGCAATCACAGAATTCCGTGATTATGTTCGAGTCTACCATAGTAAGCTGGAGTTGGCAAAATATTTTTCATATCATCTGTGAAAATATTGCCTTGGAGTTTATTTAAGATATTAAGTCTAAATTTCAACCTAAGATATGACAACCATTCACATTTAAATCATTTAATAGATTGGCTCATTTGATAGACTGTTTACGCTAATATCGTTATTATAACGTCCGTTTTCAATTCTTGTCGGTCTTTGCTTCACACATTCAACTTCGTTATTTTGGATTGTTCCTTTTGGATCTCATATAATGACAGCGTATTGTAAATGAGGTCTAACAAGTGAAAAGTAGCTAATTTCTCACGGAAATATTTATGTAGTTTTATATTCTTTTCCTTATGAAGTGCAGATCTCAATTCGCGAACATCAAGATAAATAATTTGGAAGTTTTACATTTTTTACCGACCAAAGATAGCATTGATCATGCTGAAGAAAGTAGAGTACTGTTTTGGTTATTTTCTTTCGGCATATACCAATGCAATCTCAATGGTACGAAGCTCACAGAAATAATTTTGAAACAGTCTGGTCAATAGAGCATGGTACGTTAAATATAAAACGTGACAGAATACGGTGTTAACAAGCACACTCTATGTTCCTTCCCCAGTAGAACCCTTTCCTGAACGATCGAGTTCTTAGAAATAATAGGCATAAAAAAATGCTGAAATAGGTCTCTCTCAGTTAAGGTCAAGCTAAACCGATTAAGTTTGCGTATACGAGATCGTGTTGGTATTTACATAAACGCATGATGACTTCTAGGAAATTTTGAGTTTTATATTTATGACATTGCTTTTTACAGATAGTGGGCATTTTATTGCAAGTGCTGCATGAACGTTTCGTGATTTCATCCAATCCGAATTTTGTATCACTTTAAGGAGAATGATTAAAGCACTAAGGGGTATCTCTATTATTATTTATATATCTAAGTAATACCCTGAAAACCTCGAGTGCGAGTGTGTGCGGCAAGTGAGCATACATCATGGATTAAAGGAGAAGTCTTATAATTGATCAAAAAGAAGATATACTGAAGAAAGAAACCTTGCTACAAATAGTAGGGAATGAATTACACCGCTAAACGAGAAAATCAAGGGAAATTTGGATAAAGGATCAATGCGAAGATGTAATAAGCAACCCCGCACAGGGTACTGAGGAAGTTGCCTGCGGAGAGTTAGGAATCACTTCAAATACCACTAGTGACAAGAAAGAGATATTCTTTATTGAACATGAGGATTAAGCGAAGAGAGGGATGTAATACTTGAAAGAGTTGTACAATGGAAGCAATCTTAGAGCGAAAATAATTTGTAGAGGAAAATGAAGTCAATAATAATGATTTGGGAGCCCCAATCTTAAGATCGGAATTCGACGTTGCTGTAAGAGATTTGTGCATAAATAAGGCTTCTGGAATTGATGATATTCCTGTCGAAGTAATTGAAAATTTGGGAGAGAAGAATTTTATCCAGCTGTACAAAACCATCTGCGACAAGACCCAGTCGAAACGGGAGCGAGCACTCCGCAACGGTCGACACGTCTGCTTACCGGACGCTCCCTGGCTACTCCGAAGTTGATCCAGGTTGAAACTCACTTCTACTGCTCGCTATACGCTCCCCGAACAATGCCGTTGCGTTGGAGCTAACTAAACGCTTTCCGACTTTTCCTCGGTTTCTTTATGCAGACTCCTTTCTGAACGCTTCCCTCTCTCTTTCCCCTCATCGCTCTCTTGACGAACGAAGATTGTAAAAAAGTTGTCTTCGAAAGTATTAGGTTGTCAGAACGATTAATATAGGCGGATATGGCTAGGATGCAATTCTAGGAAATGTGACTAATAAATATGGCTAGCATGAGCATACACCAACGAGAAAGGATGTAATCAATATCCTTTGGCATTTTGGTGTTAGGTGCTCTCATGCAGTCGAGTGATTTTTTTATGATAGGTAATTTGTTTGGCTGCATGGAAACAGCTCCTCTGCACAATTTTATGCTCTATTCATCGTTTCTGTGTACAGCTTGAGATCGCTTCCGTCCGCTTCGTGAACTTTTCCAGCCTGCACAATCTGTACGCTTCCTAATCGCATTTTACGGTTTATTTCGTTTCGTTGACGCTTCGTAGACGCTTAGTTACAGCTCGTTCAAATTCCGAATCACTTCGTTGATGGTTTTTGTTCACTTTCCTCTACAATATTTTCGCCAGGGTATCGCTATGCTGAAAATCAAGTAAATATACTAAGGAAACACATTTCAAGGCATATCGCCGCCTATCTGCCTCGGCGCACTCGGGAGCGCGTATGACGTTGCCAGGTAGCTCGTCGCATGCTCCACTGCAGACTAGCGTCGACGCTTAGCTGCCTTTTTGCAAACTCTTCCGAAAACGCTACCAGTGGGCCAAAATCTGTTTTTCGGATACTACCGCAAGACCTCCTAAAGCCTACCTCAACTAGCAGAGAAGTCTAACCGGAAGCACTTGAATGCTTCCAGCTAGACTTCTCTGCTACTGAAGAATGATGATGATAAAATGGACTGACAAAGAGTCAAACAAAGAAATCTTATGAAGGGCCGGAAAAAATAGAAGTATGCTGAAAACTCTAAAAAGTAGACGTGATAACTTAATCGGTCATTTCTTATGATATGATGATCTGATGAAGATAGTCGTAGGGGGAAAAGAGAACGGGAAGACTGGAAAAGACAGATCCAGTATGAGATATATGTAACAAGTTGAGAAAGATTTAAAGAGAAGAATTACGTCAATGTAAAGAGGTGGGTCGATAGTGGAATTGAGTGGACAGCTGTGTCAAACCAATCTTAGGGTGACTGTTAATGTGTAATCTCAGAACTGTTGGCCGATGATTATGACATAATTGTCTACTAATGTTTTTGTATGAAGTAGGAAATCCGTATATTTTTATTTATAACGGCAGGTTCTGCGTTATGGAGATTTGTTGTGAGGCTTCAAATTTATATCAAGGTCGTTGTAATGGTCTCTGCTCCCACCTAACCCGCGAATGTATTCTACATGTTTAGAATTTGCGAGTGTTTTAAAACTAGTTTCCTAATAGTCGATTAAAAGTTTAACTCCCCTTAATATCATTTGGCGCGATAGTTTGCCTTCAATCTCTTTTCCGTATCAAAACCGGAGGATATCGTTTCATGCCAGTTGAAATCAAATTTAAGTTGCTTGATACAGTTCAAAGTTGCTGGAAGGGTAAAAATAGCTTGCACCCACTTCTGGTGTCAGGTCATAAGTAGTGGACAACATCCTCAACAAAAGTCACACTACTTTGTGAGCATACATAGGCTTTCTTCGTCACCATTAACCGCTCGGGTAAAAGGCATACCCATATAAATGAGCTTGAAATCATTCGCTTGCAAAAAATGATTTAGCATCTACTTGTAATCAAAAGATATGTCATGTCATTTGACATCCCTGCTGACTCAACGTCCGGTGAGTTAATCAGAACTCGTGTTGCTGAATTTTTTTCTCTTAGACAAAACAGTATCGAAATCAGAGGCAAGATTTAGCAAGCAAAAATTATCTGCATTCATCCCGGATCTATGACGATACATTAACTAACGGACATTTTTTGCATTCTAAGCTTCACTAGAAAAGTGAAAGAGAAGAGCATTTCTCTAGTCAAAAAGGGCCGCAAAATTCTTAAGAAATCCTTCCAGAAACGGTCTTGAAATATACGCGTACAATCGAGTACTAAGTGAACATATGGGCACTTTTGAGGGTAGGATAAATGAGAGTTTAGGATATCCGAAGTCTTGAACAGGAATTAGAGTTTAATTCTAAATTCTACTTTTCATGGCATAAAAATCAATCTAATTCTTCCCAATGTAACTTTTTCTTTACTTATCACTGCATCATCCGAATATATTTTCCCTTTACTTTTCACTGGAGAAACCTTAAGCTTAACTCTACACTTCCCCTTTATATTCTCCATAAATAATTTTCCAAAATGTCATCAAAACTTTGTGATTCCATTTTCTCGTAAAACCTCAAGCATTTTGTCAAGTAATTCCATTGATTCAAGTAGCCTACTTACCTCACAGTTAATATTGCCGCATCATCCTTATTTCTATTTTCACCAATATTTAATTGAATTTTCTAAACCTTTTTGCCTACATGATAATGATTTTTTCGACTATATTCCAGTTATTATACTAAAATTTGAAGTAAATCTTTAGATGAAAATGCATTTTTCTCTATAGAATAATAAAAACTATTACTAAAGAAACCACTTCTATCACCTTATAGTATTTCAGCTAAGAAAAAGGATTAATAATACAGGAATACAAATGCAAACTTTATATAATTTTCCCAATGAAATTATTATTTTCCTAAATACAGTTTATAATAATACCTTCATTGTCTTCAACAGTTGTGGTCCAATTTCCCTCACCCAATCGCACTGCTTCCACTTCAGTTCATATTTAATATGCCAGAACATACGTTCATCGATAAATAAACGCAAGGCACTAGATAAGTAATCTTTAGACACGCTACGTTTAGTTTTTGGTGATGGTCCTGATATCATTTCAAAATATATTGAAGCTTTTCCGAAGTAAGACCGGGTCGTCGGGACATGTCTCTAGGGCTAGAAGAATCGAGGCATTGCTCCTACCACAATTACAGTCAGAGCTCTGGGATAGGATAAAAAAAGAGACGCTGAGGCTGGTACAAAGCAGCACATACCGCATCCCTTGGGGTACAGCAGAACTGTGTACGTGTATCCCCAAGGCTTTTGGTGTATCGCTTGAAACAATTCTGTGAAAGTCTATGAAATATTCCTGTAATATAATTGCACAGTAATGAATAAAAAGAGAAAATTCTCAGGAATCATACAAGAAAACAAATGTAAATTTAACTCGTTTACGTTACTACTACCTGTCGTTCCAGAAGAAAATATTATTTGAGAGGAAAAAATTATAAGACGAAAATTTATGTAACTGGTCAAAATGACTGCTCTGGCGCTTCGAATGTTAACTCTTCTTTCTTATTCTTTGGAAAGGCTAAAGCTTCAAAGAAGATGTTGCAAATACGTAATGAATAGAAGTTTTAATCTAGGAGATCTATAACTTCTCTGCTACTTCTAGGAATTGTTTTCCATACATATTCCATCGGAATCGGATTTCAAAAAGACTTCCATAAACGTATGTACCAACGGTTCATGGAAGTAGTTCATTAATAGCATGCGCTCTGGGATCAATAGATCCCAGATCTATTGATTGAAGCTCAGATTGACCCTAGTAAATTTAAAAAAGAATGAACTGAACCTAGGTGGTACTATGCCGAAGTAAGGAAATCCCTGGGACGGCAGCAAATATGTCATGCTAAAATAAAAAGAATTAGTAAACATATGCCCACGGCTGACCGTCACGTAATAATTTAAATTTATAAAATTTTTGAAATCCACTGCAGAGGCTTGCCTTAGTAATGTATTTGCAAAATTCAAAAGAAAAACACTTGGGGAACAATCGAAAGAAAATCCAAAAGTCTTCTGGTCTTACGTAAAGGAAGTGCAAGACCATAACTCTGCCGTCCATTGACTTAAAAAAGACAAGGGTGAAATGGCCACAAACACTCTTGACAAAGTTAACTAGCTAAATTCCTTCTGCCAAAACGTTTTTAACCCACCTTCCAGGGATTCAACTGTCGTCTTACCTGACTTCTTTTGGTGGCTGATGCAACCAATTGAAATTTCCTGCAATGGAATAAAAAGTAACTTAAAGATATAAGCCCCAACAAATCTCCTGGCCCTGATCAAATTCCCTCCCGCCTGTATAGAGAGTTAGCTTCCGAAGTTTCCTCGTACGTTGAAATAGTATTGAATAAATCCCTGACCAAACACGTCGTACCAATGAACTGGAAAGAACCCGATGTAACACTCATTTTTAAAAGGGGTGATAGGGAGCAGACATATAACTACAGACCTACTTCTCTCACATCCATTTCATGCTAGGTCCTGGAACATATAATTTTCAGTTCAGTCATGGGACACTTAGATAGCCAGAATTTATTATCCAATGTTCAGCATGACTTCCGGAAGAGCAGATAAAGTGAAACTCAACTTTCTCTCTTTTTCCACGATATTTTAGTTTCTGGCGAAAATAATATTCAAGTGGATGCTATATTTCTCGATTAAAAGAAAGCTTTTGACAAGGTGTCTCGAAACAAACTAATCTTGAAATTAAAATTTTATGGGTTAGACAGAAACATTATATCATGGGTTAACGATTTTCTGTATGATCGGGTGCAAGTGGTTGTTTTGGAGCTTGTTACCTCACCGGCAATTAAAGTCACTACTGGTGTCCCACAAGGTAGTGCGATAGGTCCCTTCCTGTTCCTTTTGTACATAAATGTTATCCCATAAGGCGGTAGAAAGTTATCTTCGTCTATTTGCCGATGACGCAGTAGTATACAGGGAAATTCTATGCCCTAACGATAAAGAATATTTAAATATTGACCTACAAGCAATTGAAAATTGGTGTGATACATGGCAAAAGAATTAAACTTTAGAAAATGTCTTGTAATGAATTTATAGAAAAAAATAGCTCTCCCTCAAGCACTTACAAAATAAGTAATAATGAAATAACAAACGTGGAATCTACTAAACATCTTGGAATAAAACTAACACATGATCTTTCCTGGGGTAAACTCATACGTGAAATAATGGGTCAAGTAAATAGTAAACTGGGATTCGTCAAAAGAGTACTGGGTAAATGTGACCATCATGTACGAGAAATCAGCTATTTTTCCAATGTTAGACCTCATATGGAATATGCTGCCAGCGTATGGGATCCATACGAAATCGGTCTAAATAATGAACTTGAACGTTTACAGCCGAGATCGGCAAGATTTTTAAAGTGATGGTATGATAACCTTATTAGCGTAACCCGTTAATTAAATGAATTATTTTGGGAATCGGTGTCAGATCGCAGGTTGAAATTTAGGCTTAATCTCTTAAACGAATTCCAAGACCATGTATTCAGTGATGATGTTAAAAATATTTAGCGAACCCCAACTTACTATGGTAGACTGGACCATAATCAGAACATTAGAGAAATTGATTGACGAACTGAGATTCAAAATGTCCTTTTTTCCTCGTACAATTAGGGATATGAATAATGGTAAATATATCCAATACGAACGTAGAAATGGGTAACATTGGTAGCTACATGTTGGTAAGGACTTGAAGCTAACCCAACTAGCAGCATATTTTTGCATGTATGCTTTGCTTTTTTTCTTTTCTTAAATGGTGTAGTTAAGAACAGTATATAAATACTATTACTCTTTTATACATTATATGAGGTGCATGTTTGGTGAGAATTCACCCCCTGCCACACACCTTTATGGTGGCTTGCAGGGTATTATGTCCATGTAGATGTATACTCCTTAGCTCCGCCGATGGTGAATCTAAAATTCTAGCATATGATTTGCACTATTGCCTGCACCTTTAGTTTTTATGGAGGCTCTTTGAACGAGTGTTTTTTCATGGAAAAAGCGCGCATAAAACACCAAATAGGAGACCATTTAGTCCCCAATGTTGTCGCTTGTTTCAATGTGTTACCCTGCTCCATGCGCTTTCATTTCATTATTTTGTACTTATTGCTGGCATTCATTAGTGAAAATATGCCTTTGATCCGCCGATATTACGCCTGAAAGGACAATATATAGTTCTTATTGCAGACTGAGTGCAGCAACGGTTTTGTCAGGGTAATCCATTACGGTCCATCTTACTTGGACAAGCAGTACTACTAAAGAAATATTCGTCACTAGGTTTAGGAATGTGAATTAATTCAAGAACATACTTATCTACGTAAAAATTATTCAGCTTCACCTGGCTACTTAATTGCATTGTAAGGAACATCGATTTGATGCAGTTGTGTTGCAATAAATCACCAGCTAGCTTCATATTCAGTTCTGTCATTTACTATGCCACAACACTGATGATTGTTATTAAACATAGACCATTGATAAATTCAACTGACTCAAAAAAAACGTTAATAACATATTATTGGACGCAATACTTAGACTATAAAATACATCAAGACCTTAAATATGCAATAAAGTATACGATATTGCCTATTAATATCTGTTTACGTTTGATTGCTTCCGGGAAGGGTAGCTCGACGCAAAGGGACTTCTAGCATAGGGACAATATTTTAGAGTTACAAAAAAGTAGATCTGGGCCTTAGGCAAAAAAAACAAACAAGAAATAATTGTCTACATTTACTCAAGCTAACTTTGTATAGCGATGCTATTATCTAGGGTAAACAGCCAATTTATTATCACAAGTTGCCGCCGCTAAGTTACACTAATTATTCAGCATTTACTTAGATCTAGATGGAACACTCTCGAGTGAATTATTTCAATGTGCCTCTCAACATTATTGTCGCCTTTTATACTTCAGATCACGCGGAGTGATATTTGATTAGGAGATTTGTGCCGCTAAGTGGAGGTGATGGGTCCATAACTGAGAGAGACCAATTTCAACATTTTTTATATGCCTATTATTTCTAAGAACTCGTTCGTTCAGGAATGGGTTCTACTGGGGAAGGAACATGCAGTGTGCTTATTAACACCGTATTCTGTCACGTTTTATATTTAACGTACCATGCTCTATTGACCAGACTGTTTCAAAATTATCTCAGTGAGCTTCGTACCATTGAGATTGCATTGGTATATGCCGAAAGAAAATAACCAAAACAGTACTCTACTTTCTTCAGCATGATCAATGCTATCTTTGGTCGGTAAAAAATGTAAAACTTCCAAATTATTTATCTTGATGTTCGCGAATTGAGATCTGCACTTCATAAGGAAAAGAATATAAAACTACATAAATATTTCCGTGATAAATTGGCTACTTTTCACTTGTTAGACCTCATTTACAATACGCTGTCATTAAATGAGATCCAAAAGGAACAATCCAAAATAACGAAGTTGAATGTGTGAAGCAAAGACCGACAAGAATTGAAAAGGGACGTTATGATAACGATATTAGCGTAAACAGTCTATCAAATGAGCCAATCTATTAAATGATTTAAATGTGAATGGTTGTCATATCTTAGGTTGAAATTTAGACTTAATATCTTAAATAAACTCCAAGGCAATATTTTCACAGATGATGTGAAAAATATTTTGCCAACTCCAACTTACTATGGTGGACTCGACCATGATGACGGAGTTCTGTGATTGCCGAACTGACAGATTCAAAATGCCCTTTTCTCCTTGTACAATTAGAGATATGACTAGCTGTAATTATATCCAATAGCATAAATACGTTGTGTCAAAGGGTAGCATTGGCACTTGCATGTTTATGTACGGAATTTAGGCTAATCCAACTAACAGCACGCTTGTTTTACTGTTTTTATTTATTTTAAATTGTGTGATTTTGACCATTTATTATTACATGCTAATCCTTTTTTATGCATGATATGTAATGTATGTTTGGTGTGAATTCACACCCTGCCACACATATTTGTGGTGGCTTGCAGGGTATTATGTAGATGCAGATGTATCCGTGTCACTTCTCCTCGAGGGAAATCATCACATACCTAACCTGCCACTCAACTTTATCCTTCATTAGCAAGTTCCAGGCTTCTAACGTGCATCGCATTCCTAATTTTGGAAAAATAATCGGGTGAGGTAAATTTTCATTCATAACGAAACCCATGGAATGAGCTCGAAATGCGATTGAGCACTTTGAAGGTCACTCCTGGCTACCTCGGGCAATTCAAATAACTGTCTGGACTTTTTGCCATCTTTCCTCGAAAACATGGCGCAAAATAATTAGTAAGTAATTCCATAACCGGATTGGATTTTAAAAATCGAACACGCTAAAAGGAAATTACAGACACCGGGGAGTCGTACACTAAAATTATGTAAAGGACGCAGCTAAAATCCAAACTAGCCCTGTCGAGAATAATACGAATTTTCACAAACAGGTTTTGGGCATCACGCTTGTTTTATCTCTGATGGGTAAGGATCATTTGGACAAATCAGAATCATCTCGAATCGGCAATCAAATAGTCGCGGGTTCTAATTCCGCATCGGTCTTGAATAATATATTTGTCTTAGACTTATAAAAGTAGTTAGTTGCGGAGAAACAAAAGCCGTCAAAGTACCTGAAAGCATATTCAACTGCTTATACACCTTTGGTATGAAGGTCCGTAAGTAAAGAAATGGATTTTAGTTTAGTAATATAATTCCTTCATTTATCCTTCCTCTGAGCAAGGCACGGGTGGAAAATTTTCCAGAAAATTCAGGGGTAATAATGAAATCGAGAAATCCCTTCATTGCGATTATCGACAAATTACTCAGAAATGATTAAATTGCATCCAGTTGAGTAGGTGGAGGTGCCAACTAATGACAGAGAGAAATTTCTTCCATAGAAAATGTAATGATCGCTGGTGGTCCTATTCTCCTTCAGTGTATTTTCTGGAGAGGTTACGAATAAAAAATGTTTTATTCTTACCTGCGTATTTAAAAATCGGTATTTGTTAAAATTATGTCTCCTTTTTAAAAACCATATTCATTTCGACCAAAGGCATTTCTGAACATGACCCTCAAGTCAATAATTTGGAGGAGTACTGCAAGTAAAACGGCAAGTAAAGTAGAATTACATGAAACTGGTTTCGATGATAAAGCATTATTATCTTGTAATTCTATTTTAATGGTGTGTGTGAAAGTTATTTTTTCATTTAATTTCATTTTATCGAGTACTACAAAGCTGTCAAGGAGTAAGATCTATTCAATAAGGTAGGAATATGATATTTTGAGGTATGTAAGAGGATCCTGATTTTTTCAATTACGGCACACGAATGATAGTATATTTGGACCAACTCAAATTCCCTACAGATCAAACATAAAATTTTGACTGACATGAAATCGGGAAATTCGGGTCTCCTGGATATTTTCTATTTAATAGCACATATGCTGACATCCCGCAGTTGATGGAAAAACGCTGTTGTTTCTTGTGACAGTTTAGAAAAGCATGTCTGATTTATTACGTTATTAGCATACATAAACTATGATCCTGCTTATACTAATTGCAAAGGTGTATGTTTTTCTTCAACATGTATAAGAGGACTTATTCACCGGAAATTATACCCCACCATAATTATATTCATTATCAGGGATGGATAGTAGCGCAGAATTGTAGAAACTACTTTTTGTCATTAGCTGTACCTACCTGTAGAGCACTACCATTTTTTAAAGTATCTGTAAAATGAAGCATCTTTCGAAATTTCAGAGCTTGTAGCTGTTATCATCAGCTACGTTTCAGCAACTTATCCAATGCACTCGATAAACTATGAAATCGAGCATCGCCAAAGCAGCATGAATAGTCCCTTGTACCTCAATAAAGCTCCATGCTGCTTAGAAAGAGTTTTCCGAACACTTTACCTGCTTACCCCACTTTCTCCCATACTATTTTACGACCTTTGTGGAAGGCGGTAGCTTGAAAGAGATATTTTCCAAATCATAATAATGACCACAAGGTTTGTCATCATGTTGTGTTTTGTAATCTTAAAAATAGAAATGCAAATTAGAAAACATTACAGGCCAGTTTTCAGTCCAGTTCTCGGGATGAACACATACAAAGAAATACGCACGGCGGATTGCAGGAGACGGTAGTAACAAAATTACTTTTATTTGCCAAAAAATACATATCTTACACTCACTTATAAAATGCTTTTGAATTATGTTAAAAGAATAAACATTTTGGAAAACAAGCGATTAAAAGGTGTCAATATATCTTTGTCTATAATATCTATAATAAAGGTAACAATTTATCTTTGTTAGCGCGATCGTATAAATAATGAGAGACTGGTATTTAAATGGTTTTTGCCATGATTAAATATTAATTAAAGTATGATGGGAAGAAATATAATACCGTTTGTGTTGAAAACCTAATTTTGTATGTATCAGTTTGGCTTTTCCAGGCAACTCAGCAGTAAAATCGATGATCGGCAAATTTGATTGGTGGAATTTAGGCATGGTAAAGAGAAAATACTTGGTTGATTCCACAATTTATTTCGCCTCTACCGATTTGAACCTTTAACGGTCATCCACAGGAGTAAGGACAGAGAGCTCTCTCCTTGTGAATGTTGAAATCGGTAGATTGAAAATAAATTGTGGAATCAACCAAGTATCAGTCAAGAGCAAAAATTTTATAAAATTTATAAAATTAGGAAAAATATGTTTGTGTGCTATCAAATACGTCGAGATTGCATAATTCGTAAAAACCTGTGATAATAGGACTTTTTAAAAACAAAAGAAACCATTTCAGAATATAATACCCCAGGCTGAACCATCAAATATCACGTCAAATGGACGTCGTAAAAGTTGTTTTGATGTAAGGCAAAATTAATATATTCCGCTTGGAAGGGAAACCACTCTTGATATAACCTCAAGAAATGCGCCACCAATCATCTTCCCATTTTCTCCCAGCTAATTCCCTCTTTATTTGAAATTCAACCTCCTCACAAGAGGCCATCACTTCCTGCCTCTTCGGCACTTTAAATATAATACCACAATGGAGGGGGAAGAAGAAAATCAGAAGGGGTGGGAAGAAGCTCTAACTCTACCTCACCTTCTCTCATTCTCTATTATTATATTTATTCGTCAAACTCTATATTCATGCGTCCAACTTAAGACCACAAATGAATGTTGGTACGTTTACTTTTAATCCCAGCAGATAAGGAGACCGGCGCTAATAAAATGTATTCTGCATATTTGGCCTAATAACACTGGTCAACAAAGATTTTGTCCTAGAGACGTTGTTGGGTCATCTTAGACATATTCTTCGTTCTTATTCCGAATCTGTGCTAGATTCTTTCTATCACGTCTAGTTTACTTAGGACAGCTGAATGTATGTTTTTGCTATAACGTAAGTAATAATTTATTTCATTTATTTATCGTCATAGCATGAGCAGGTAAAATAAAACTTTCCTGTCAAAACATGCTGTCCTACGATGTCATGCCTTCCTATCCTGTCAAAACATGTTTTAACTTGCACTATTCTATCGTTTTGTTCAAAGCAATGCTGAATCAGCTGCCACTTCACATCAGTATGTGACTGTCAGCGCGTTAAGACGTTTCTTCTTCTCTGAAGACGGTTTGAGAATTTTGTTGATCGCAGGAAATTGCAGCTTATTACATTACAATCGTTGTGAAGTGGCTTAGCTTTCATCATGCCTAGACATTACGTGAATCACCCCGATGAATTTTGTTACGTATGCGGTGAAATTACTTTCAAGGCTCAAAGGAGGAACATTACTCCCTTTTTGAGACGGTGTTATGAACTTTATTTTGACTGTCCGCTGGGTGACCAGGATAAAGTATGGGCGCCTCATGTGATGTGTAGCACCTGTGTAAGGCTTTTCACTGGTTGGACTGACGGAAAACGTCATATGAATTTTGCCGTCCCCATGATTTGGACGGGAATATAAGGATCATTTTTCAGACTGTTATTTTTGTTTAACAAAAATTAAAGGAATTACAACGAAGGCAAAACACAGTAAAATATCCAAACAACCTAGAATCAGCCGGCCTCTCACTCCAAAAAGTTACCAGTACCGGAACCACCGGAAAATGTTAATCTTAGCGAAGATTCAGAAGGTAGGTAATCAAGAAGGTGAGAATGAAAGATTCAAAAACTTGAAGGACCCAAATTTCTGACCGAGTACATCTGACGGACCGCATTTTATAACGCAAGAGGATTTAAATGATCTAGTGCGCTATTAAAATTTTTCTAAAAAGCAGAGGGAGATCTTAGGATCACGATCAAAGGGTAGGAAAGTGCTGGATCCAAATACGAAAATTTCTATGCATCGATCTCGCCATGACGAATTTCAAATTATTTTTTCTCAAGAAAACAACCTTATTATTTGCAATGATTTTCTCTCTGTTATGGATACTCTTAATTTTGAATACAACACAGTTGATTGACGTTTGTTCATTGATTCCTCCAAGGTCAGTTTAAAGGCTGTTCTCTTACATAATGGAAATGAGCTCCCATCGATGTCGTTAGCTAATGGAACTGACATGAAAGAATCTTATGATAATATGCAGTTACTTTTAGATAAAAATCACTACGAAAATATAAGTGGAAAATTTGTGGCGACTTGAAAGTAATTGCCATTTTACTAGGCTTACAGCTTAGCTACACGAAATATTGTTGCTTCATCTGCGAGTGGGATAGCAGAGACAGAAAAAATCATTACTTAAAAAAAGATTAGCCAGTACGTAAAGCACTCGTTCCTCGATCCAAAAATGTCCATTTTATGCGTATGGATGATCCAAAAATGATCTTTTTCCAACTCTACATATTAAATTAGGACTTTTTAAAAATTTTGTGAAAGCCATGGACAAAACTGGTGCTGGTTTTACTTATTTGAAACAAAAATTCCCCAAAATCAGTGCGGCAAAGATCAAAGAAGGAATTTTTATTGTGCCTCAGATTAGGGAAGTGTTGAAGGATTAGGAATTTCAACAGCAATTGACTTGAACGGAAAAAGCGCGTGGAACGCATTTAAAAATGTAGTTGAACATTTTCTAGGAAAAATCATGGCTGAAAATTATCGCGATCGGGTGGCTAATCTAATTAAATCGCACCAAAAAATGGGCTGCAATATGTCCTTAAAAATTCACTTCCTAGACTCACACCTGGATTTTTTCCGCAAAACCTTGGCGCCGTTAGTGATGAACACGGTGTGCGTTTCCACCACCATATTTTACACATGCAAAAATGGTACCAAGGAAAGTTCAGCAACAATTTTATCCCATCTCACAGATTTTAAGTATAGAACTGAGACGGGTTAAAATGCGCCTGGCTTAGTTATTATATCAGCAAGATATTAGGTGTCTCAAGGGTTCATGATTGGGTGACTAATGTTCGTTCACAAGCAGCACTAATAGTGCCGACCATATTAACCTTACGTCAATTAAGGTAATATTTGGCCAATATGGTAAAACTCAGTTACCTTTGAGGAGAATAAGAGAAGGAAAAACTTAAATACATATTGTAGTTTAATCTTTACGGTTGCTCTTTTTTTATTTCAATATTTTTTTTCCTGTTATCCATTCATGGTTTATGTCGAATAACTTGGTCTTTCAGTAGCTCCTGTAAAGTTGATATCTGTGTAATTACTACAAGTAATTATTCGATAGAAGAATTGAGTAGAAAGCTGCGTCAAACCAATCCTAGGATTGTTAACCAATGATGATGATGAATTATTGTTGTTAAATGTTAGAGCATTAGAAATACGAGTAGCAAAGGACAAATAAATATTTTCTAAGATAATTACAGCCAAGGAGATTAGATGCACTGGAGACGAGTACTATGGGCACACTAACATATGGGAGATTTTGTAACCAGAATAAGGGTGCTTGAGAATGAACCACGTTCACTTATCATCTCTAACGGACTTGATCATGAAGTGCTCTTCATTCAGCACTCAATATGTGGAGGAATACCAGTAAAAAATATCTGCCACTGCTGGGATTAAAATCCGTACCCTTGGGACGGGATACCAATTATCTATCCATCATACCACTCCGATATCATTACCATTATTAATATTAATTTATGCACATTTGTATGACCTTCCTGTATATTTACATAAAGTATTTTTTCTAATTGTTTATTGTATTATTATGACAGGAACAATTTGAATATTCTAGGAAGCATTTTGAAAAACAACAGATATGACCTCAGCACGTGCTTTTACCATGAAATTCCTGATCATAACATGCCGCGGAAGCTGTCTTGGAGAGAAGTTCAGCTTTGGATCATGTCCTACAGTCAATGACCTACCTCTGGTTACAGCCTTTCCTCCGGTAAGATATTTTCAATTCCTTAGGTGTTTCCGCTAACGCTTTTGGATTAAGGAAAAAGCATGTGTTGAGTAACCATGAACATCATTTAGCAGATTGAATTCCAACGCTTTGTTGCATTGCTAGTGACTATGCTTATCATTCTATTCAAAACAAATGGCAATTCAATCCCTCATTTGTCTCATAAATAAAAACTACTAAGGAAACAGCATTCATTACATAAATACGCATACAGCTGCCCATGCGCGATAACGGGTGCTTGAAGCATAAGAACCACTTTCTCCAATGTTTGACCTTGTGCCTTGTTGATGGTCATGCTGTAGCCGAGATGGACTAGAAATTGGCGCCTGGTGAATTGGTGAGTTGATGGTAATCTTTGGGAGCATGAGTTCCAGACCTGCCCTGGTGCCTGCCTGGATCTTCGCCATTAAAATGTCCTGGCCGATTCTTGTCACATGAAGCCTGGTGCTATGGCAAAGGCCATCACTTGTATTGATGTCGCGCAGTAGGATGATGATGACACCCACCTTGAGCTTCAACAGATGAGGAGGCATGCCAGTAGGACACAGACTGTGGAGAACTCGACTGGACATATGGCATCTGGTGCCACTGCCTCGTCAACTGGTGCACTGCACTTGGAAAATTGTGCATTTCCCCTTGAAGTCACTCCAGAATACTGCTGTTGACTGCCAGAGAGTACTCGTTAAGTGGGCAATGGATGGCGCGATGAGCAAAACTGGTGTCATCTGGGCTGATACTGCTGCCAAACACCTTGTCAATGAGCTCTGTGATTGTGCTGACTGCTTGAGGTTGCTGCAAGTCGATTTCTATGCTGTTATGAGGATCATTTGCCGTCCCGTTGCCAACTTGAAGGAGCCATGCTGCAAACTCCTGCTCGCCTGGGCCTGCTCTAATCTTTGTGTGCAGGTGAAATACTCGAAAGTGGCGCCACAGAACGCTCTGGGTGATTGTTGCTGCAATGCTGTCCATATTGCTGCCACCTTTGACCACTGGTAGTGTTTGCCGGAAGTCCCCGCCCTGGTAGAATCATAATTCCTCCTAGGGACGCGTACATGCATTGATATCTTGTAATAGTCAATCCACAGCCACAAGAGCATGCTTGTGGGACATGGGAGCCTCATTCCAAATCATCAACGGTGCCATCCTAAGTTGAACTGCTGCTATTGTGGTGCCAGAAAGTCTGCATACTGAGTTGTCAGAAAACTGGATGGGGATTTTGAACCTGTTGTGTGCTGTCGTGCCTTTCTCCAAGATGTTCGGCTATAATGCCAGTGGACGCCACATTGATAGAGAGCGTGCCTTGAAAGCTGAGAATGCTGGATATTGTGTTGTACACAAATGTCTTACCAGTGCCGCCAGGTCCATCCGTGTAAAAGCAGCCGCCTTGACCACTTGCAATTGCTGCCTGCACTTGCTGCACGATTTCTACTTGTTCTGGGTTTAGCTGTGCCATTAAGTTGACAAACCACTCTACTGGCACTTGTTGATGCTGTTGCTGGTCATTGAATCACTGAGCTCTTGGAGGTCGTCATCATGCAGAAGCTGAATGTTGTCGATGATTGTTGATTATGGGAGCCCGAATTGTGCATAAGTGAGCCTATGTTGATCCAGTTGGCGCTGCAGAAGAATCAGACACACTTGCTCTGCTTGCTCGGTTGTGCACAGCCTTTGACTCATGGCTTCTGAGTACTGGTTCCACAGCTGTAGGGGCTTCATAGGTGGCCCATAAACCAAAATTGTGACAAAGATGTTAACCAGCTGGCGTGGCATCAGGCAGTCGGTGCCCACCGCATTGCTGATTCAAACTCGTGGTCAACTAACAGAAGTCTATGGGCCACAGCAGCCTCTCGAAAAGGTGCATAGTGTTGTATACCAACTGTCTTGAGGTCGTCAAATCTTCGGGCGCCCTTGATGTGCAACAGAAGTAGACGTAGGAACCACCATGAAAAAGTAAAAATGACTTTGTATATTCCACACTTTTATTAACAATACCGACCGCGGTTTCGACGGCTATAGCGTCATTGTCAAGGCAACATATAGTGTACAACAAGTGCCGAAGGAATGGCCTTAAATACAAAACATCAGGGGGGTGGGGTAACATATTGAGGAGTGGAGTGGGAAGGGGGTGGATCACTTGCGGTTGACTTGGGCAAGGGGTTCATTTGGTAGGAAAATGGAGGAGGGGGGCTGTAGGTGTAAACGCTTTCCCTTGGTTGAAGGTTATTGGAGGGGGGGGGTGCTACGGAGGGGTTGGGGACTGGTGTGGGTTGGGAAATGTTATAAAGGGTGATGCTTTAAACTCTGCCATGTCATTTAAAATAGTTACATTGTGAGATTTGGAGTGTTTTACAATTTCATATCGTCCTAAAAAATCCAGTTTAAAACTTTTGTCACACACATGTAAAACATTAAAATTAAAATCTGCACTATGTCCAGTGTCTGTCAAATGTTTGGCAAAGGTGGATTTTTCATCTCTGTTCTTTGCACTCCTCTTGTGTTCATTCACACGAGTGGAAAACTTCCGTCCAGTTTGTCCTATGTATGCACCATTACAGTCCGAACACTTTAACATGTAGACACCACTCGGTCTGTAATGGTGCATACATAGGACAAACTGGACGGAAGTTTTCCACTCGTGTGAATGAACACAAGAGGAGTGCAAAGAACAGAGATGAAAAATCCACCTTTGCCAAACATTTGACAGACACTGGACATAGTGCAGATTTTAATTTTAATGTTTTACATGTATGTGACAAAAGTTTTAAACTGGATTTTTTAGAACGATATGAAATTGTAAAACACTCCAAATCTCACAATGTAACTATTTTAAATGACATGGCAGAGTTTAAAGCATCACCCTTTATAACATTTCCCAACCCACACCAGTCCCCAACTCCTCCGTAGCCCCCTCCCCCCTCCAATAACCTTCAACCAAGGGAAAGCGTTTACACCTACAGCCCCCCCCCCTCCATTTTCCTACCAAATGAACTCCTTGCCCAAGTCAACCGCAAGTGATCCACCCCCTTCCCACTCCACTCCTCAATATGTTACCCCACCCCCCTGCTGTTTTGTATTTAAGGCCATTCCTTCGGCACTTGTTGTACACTATATGTTGCCTTGACAATGACGCTATAGCCGTCGAAACCGCGGTCGGTATTGTTAATAAAAGTGTGGAATATACAAAGTCATTTTTACTTTTTCATGATGATTCAATTCCACAAAGTTACGCCTGAAGGTATTTCTTCGGTAGGAACCACCTTTCACCATAAGACATTGGCACATTTGGCATGCGCCCTTGACCTTGCACGCCCTTTGCCGCCTAGTCCAAACTCGCTGTCGCCGCTTGAATGCATAGTGCTCTGGAATTTGGATGCAGGTGACAGACCTCGCAAATTCGTCAGGAGGATCCATGCTGTTGACGGCAAACCACGTCATGAGACTTGTGTTTTCCGCTTGCTCGATAGCTTCCTCCTCATTGCCTTGCTCAAAGTACACTGTATGCCGGTGAGGAAGGTGCTGCGACAAGAGGAAAACAGAGTGACTGGACCCATAAGTGTCCTATCCTTCAAATGGCCACAGAGCCTCAGGTGCAGACCCAAATCGTGCATCAACATCTCTAGATTTCGTCATAGTTTGTCATCTGTGCCTCAACATCGCCAGATTGAGATGCTTGAGTAGCCACTGCTGCCCTGTCATGGCCCTTGAAGAAGTACTTGTACATGAATTCCTGAGCAGATTTCGACATTGATGTGTACACAGTAGCGCTGAAGCAGGTAGGCATTGTAGGACACTACCCGTGTATTTATGACATGAATTTTGCCAATATGAGCAGTGTGCCCATTTGGTTTCCGCCAGTAGAGATGATAAGTGCTCATCAGAACCGTTGTTGATTCAGTATGTGCTTTCGGAAAGCTTTTGGAGCAGCACACAACTTGCTGCCTGTCTGGCTTCATTCAAGGCGAGTTTGGGTTGAGTTCGCCACAAGGATTATGCACCATGTGCTGCTTGACCAACTCGTGAAGTGCTGGATACCTGCTGGGTGATGGGAACTCAACGAAAACCACTAGACCTACCCATTCAGGGTTGCCAAACACCTTGCCCCTGCTTTCCAGGATCACCAACAGGTGCATGTGTGGAAGACCATGCTTTTCGAACCTGATGGAGTATGTGCACCTCTTTACTCGCCCAAATACCATTCCATGTGTAATGTCTTTGAGCATTTGCTTGACCTTGAGGGCGAAAACACGGGAGACTAATCAGGGCGATCAGAGGCGGTTTGGCCGGGTTCCAGCAGTGCCAGGATCTCTGGCCACTTGGGGTTGCAGGTGAACGTGACAAACTAATCTGGGCCCCCAAGGCGTGCTAACATTGCCATGGAATTCTGAAACCGCTGCTGGATGTTTCGGGGGCTGCCACAGAATTGACCTGGGAGGATCAACATTTGGCCAGACTGTGCATTGTTTGCATCCGCCAGGTTCTGCACATAGTCGAGAAGGCCAGTATATTGCTCGACCCTGAGTTGCTGTTCGTTTAGGCGCACATACCGGCGCCGATTTCCCACAATTCAACAGTAGGCGTCATCAGACTACTACTGGAGTATATTCCGCCCCAGTAGTAAAAGCAAAGTAATCTCGTGCAGTTGCCTGATTAAGGTGAGCCCTGTTGTAGCTCCAGCCAAGTTTACCAAAGGGAAAGAGCAGTGGGTACAGGAAGGGCTCAACCAGGTCGCATTCTGGAGAAATCCGCTGGCCACTGGCTCCGGGATACCGTGGGTAAATTGCAATGTCGCGGGGCTGCCTTAATTCGCCATCTGGTGTTTCAAACAATGCCGCCACGTGGTTGACTGTTGGCAGGTTGTAGCGCCTTGCATCTCGATCAACAGTGGCTGGGTCTTCAATGCGCAGCAGGAAATTGAAATTTCGTTGCCAGGGGTCGCCATTGCCTTGCTGCTACTGCTGAAGCTGCTGCTCGATCATCATTTGGTAGCCGCGCACATAAGGATTTAATGCATGGAGGAGTGCACTGAGCTCTTGCATCAGCTGCATGTCTCACCGGTTTGCTGTGTTGGCGTGGTGCAGGTTACCTGCTGCATCTACATCCATGATGTACAGCTGTGCAAAGGCGTTTGGGCGATCATCGAAGGGCAGCCATGACGATTGTCTGTGATACACTAGGCATTCAATCTTGAACACATAAGGACCTCACCCTTGCAGTTGAGCAACGTTGGCACCCAGAGAAGGAAAGCAGAAGTTGGTGTTGTACTCGCGGATGTTGGTGAAAAAGAGGCGCGACCTTAGTTCTGTACCAGTTGAGAGCCTAGGATAAAGGAGCCCAAGTCTTTCTCGTGCAGCTAGGTGGTGGTTCTTCACGCTGATGTGGTGGTATATTAGCCCGTGCTTGTTGGTGGCACTCTGTGTTCAGCTGCTGGATGACTTAGCGTTCTTCTGTGGTCTGACCTGCACGAATTTGGCGCTTGAGACCTGTGTTCTGCTGCTGAAAAACTTAGTGTTCTTCTGGTTTGTAACTGACGCGTTCTCGGCGATGCTGCTCTGTGTTCTGCAGCTGCTGCTGTTCTCTCTCTACTTGCCTCAGTCTTGCACACCTTTATCGATGCTGCTCCCGATTGCGCTCTCGAGGTCGCTCACGCTGAGAGTCAGTCTGCTGTGCACTCCTTTGCCGCTGTCGTTCTGCATCTTGTAGGCCTTGTTGTTGTCTTGCACGCCTCTCTCGCTGCTGCTCTAGCTGCTGCTCCTGTTGTGATACCGATGGGCGTGCGATGGTGCGGCGGTTGCGCAGAGGACGTTGCTGCTGTTACTGCTGTTCCTCCTCCATGGCGTCAGGGGAGGGAGAGTGTCGTCGTGAACGTGTAGAGTAGATGGATTTTTGATTCGTAAAATTTGCAAATCCGTGATGACCATGCACTACATTCTGAAACCCCAATTAGATTGAAAGAGAAACAACACTTTAAAATAAGGTTTATGAAATATTTAGTGCATAAATGGGTAGAAAGCCTTTTTTTCCAATTGAGAATAAAGTATAGTCAAGTTTTTAAGTCATACTTCACTTGAATCACTTGCGATGAATGAAAATATCCACCGTTCCACGCAAGTCCATAATTTTGTGAATTTCATGCATGCAAACTTCTCCATACTTCGAAAGGAGTAATTGCTCAAACCACTCAGTATAATATAATGACAAATAATTAAATAAACAAAATTTATGGGTAAACATTCTTACGAATCAATAGATAATGCCTTCATGCCTTAATAGATGAAACTAAGTCCGCTTTCTGTAACTTATTTCACGTCGTCAATTAGTTAATGCACATTTAGCAAAACACGTAAACAAACATACATAGCAACTTGTACGAATTTGTATAGCAGCTATTTTCCAATGTTAAAAGATAGTGAAAACACTCTTTTTAACACTTAAATTTTCACAATGTCCGATTCGTTGACAAATACTTAAATACGTCTGTTCCATGTGCCCATATTTCACCACTCCCGCATCCATCAGATAAGTACCTTCGTAGTTAACCTCACAGTGATGCACAGAGGTCGAGCATTAAAACATCCTGGGAGGTTTTCAAGCCGCACACAATTATACTTTTTATATTTTTTGGGCGGGAAGGAGGTACAAAGGAAATCTAAAACTGTCCAGTTGTCACTTTCGGTGGCTGCTGCGTACAGGCATTGTCGTTCTCCAAGCTTTCATACCCGTTGCAGGGTACTTAAGACTTTTAGTGCAATTTATACCAAAATGGGTAATGCTTGTCGGTCTTTCCACGAGAAGCAGTATAAATAGAGATATTATAGCATTGCTTGGAGGGGAATACATTCTTGTGTAGTACTCCGCTTTACTCAAGCATATTAATTCCTATGATGGAGGTTTAAGCAATGGAATAAGTGAAGAATGTACATTGTACAAGCCTCACCAATCTCTAAAAAATTTGGTGAGGATAGGAAAGGTCGATATGATAAAATTGTTAGTTTCATTAAATTATTAAATGGAATCAATACCAGAGCGTGGGTTGAAATTTAGACAATCATTTATGTAAATTTGAAACAATTTTTTTTCCAACAACGTTAGGAATATATTGATAAAGCCATCGTATTTTGCTGGATTCGGGCCACAGGAAAATATATTTAGCGATTAGGAAGGCGTAATATAGGAGGCGTAGTTTGAAGAGTTTATGACTATAGCTCTATCAACTCAAATTCATTGGTACGTGCATATGATTACGACGTAATCATCATTATCTAATACATGAGATAGTCGTGAAAAATCAGCGGGCGAAAAAAATCTAATTTACACATTTTTAAAAGACATTTTTGATGAATACGCATTATCTAATTTGTGTATTTCTCTAAGTCTCCAGGTTTATATCGAGACAATAAGAATCAAAACACAGTAAAGCTTATGGTTATATACACAATTTAGAGTACCTTAGAAAGTAAATACGAAATCGGATGAACGAATAAGAAAGTTCAAAATGTTTATCGCGAAATTCCAAGAACAGAGGAAAATATGCTGTTTTTCTATAGCCTTTTTATGTTTTAACTCCCAAACTTCACTGCAATGGCGTCAATGAACTTGCTACGAATACATAATAATGCAACCTTCATTTAAATTGTCTCAGTTTTACCAAATGTCTACCCACCTACTTGAAATAGAGCCAGTAGTCGCGAAAGGCACAACGCAGTTAACGGCATCCCTTTCCGACGAAATATTTGTGCACCATTCACTTCGGAGACGGCAATAGCAAATACCTTAGGCCATAGCCGTAGCTCCGAGGGCTCGGAGAAGAACCGAAAAAAAATTGCAAAGTATGCAGAAATCTTGAGAGTAAACTGTAAATTGATTGCAAGAATAAGAAGAGTTCATTTTGTGTCCGTCAAGTACACAAGGATGAAAGATTGACATTTAGTTATTTTACTCAGCGAAAGAATAAAATCTTGCACTATCATAGTATATATCTATCACATAGTAAGCTATCCGTATACAGCAATCCAGGGAATCAAGCGATCCGTAATCATCCAAATCAAAATTCAGCATCGTACTTTATCAAATACGGCTTTTCTACAAAATCAAACGAGCACGAATAGTATATATGCAGCTGTGTACTGTTGAGCATGAGCTATCAAAATGTATGAACTATGTAATAAATGTTTGAGGTTCGTGATGGCCTATTCATCAGAGCAATGGGCTACGGATCACAGCTTCTTCATCAATGACGAGGTTTGCCTGAAACTTTCACCTTTAAGGAGAAAATGGCATCGCCATTATCCCACACATTGACATAACTTCGATTCCTGATGACTAACAGAATTTTGTGGGAAAATAAATTCGTCCCTGGGAAAAGAGCTGCCCCTGCCCCTGAGCGTGTGAATTTCAAACGCCAACTTCTTAATACCGGGTGAAAGCTGCCCTTACCTATCAACCCATCTTTGGTTTCAACCCTGAGTGAGAGAGTTAATAACTAAGACAGTTAAGAAGAATATTTGTTATATATGTTTATTGCCACAAGAACAAATACGCGGATAATTAATTTCACAGGGATTTAGAGTTAATGAAGTACAGTTCCTGGTCGCCACATTGTATCTCCAAATTTCTGCCGACATAAAATTATTCTATTTTATATTAATAGCAGTTCTGGAATTTCAATCTTTTTTTTCATGATTATTATGGATTTTACAGTTCTCCACTCCTAGTTGCGAGTTCGTTGCTACAAGTAATCTGGACCGCCATGGATTGAGTTGTAACATTTGGAACACCGGAGTAATCACTACCAATTCTATGTACTCCCTCACCATAACTGGTAAAAAGTATGGGTGAGTGTCCTCTTACATCTTTTTCAACCAACAGTATTTATTGACTTTAATCGTTCGGAATGTTGTGCATACATGCAGTGACAACCAATTGTACGTCAGCATATTATGTGACAAGAGACGACCGCCCTCCATCATAAGAGGCGGTACTATTTTTTGTGACAGTGGACGGTGTATCATAATTTGTTCAGAAGATGGTGGCGATATGGGGTGGAAGAGAAACATGAAATCATAGAAAGAAAGCGGTAGCAAAATCCACAAAAATGATAAAATTTATTACGGCCCGGGTTTCACTCTATTGCAGTATCATTAGGTAGAGCACATTATAGATGCACCAACCATATAGTAGAAAGGCAAAAGGAGGGGGGGGAGATGGGAAGCCTGGGAATGGACGGTTATTGGTGGCCATCAGAAGGGTGTGGGGAGAAGACGTGCGGGAGGCGTGGGAAGGAGTAGGGGAGAGGGGGTTACAAATGAATGGCCTATTTAAAAAGTGGTCTCGAATGGTACTTTTGAAGACAAGACTCCGTCCTTATTCCTTTCCACGTCTCCCACACTTCCTTTCCCCACACCCTTCTGATGACCACCAATAACCGTCAGCTCCTACGCTTCTCCCCTTTCCTCCCCTCCCTTTTGCCTTTTTCATATGCATTTTTGGTATTCTCAACCAGATTATGCTGTAGTACAGTGAAAACTGGGCCGCAGTAAAGTTTATTTTTTGTGGATTTGGCTCTTGTTTTCTTTCAATGTTACCATAATTTGATTTCGATTCTGTATTTAAATGTAGCTAACTATTATTGTGATTTCTAAACTTCAATTATTCTCTCAAATTTGCCAATGCCAAACATAACAAGTTACAATTTATTTTATTGGTCTGATATTATATAGTCTACCTATCTCTTTTATTTATGTTAAATATCTGTGTCTGTTAATTATTACAGACCCTAAATGATCATTTTATGCAAAGTATATAATACAAGGTATCTGAAGATATGAGGGATAATGGCTAAAAGATAGCATTTTAACTCAGATTAATTTTTTGGGAGCCTATAGAGTGGCCATTTATAAGTTAAAGAAAATAAATAATACAGTAAATATCCGATAAAATTTGCATTAGAGGAAATATCATTTCAATGGGTAGCGCATTAAATGAAAAATAATTAGTTTAGCATTTAATGAACATTTATATTAGCTATTTTTTTAAACTAGAGTCATATAAAGTTTATGTGAATATTATGTAATTCTTTATCTATGTAAAAAACAATACTCACTTTAGATACAAAAGTGCTACTTATGGACTGAGGCAAATGAGACAAGAAATATCAAATTATTAAAGAAAAATCTCCAAAAATATTTTAGGAATGTAATTATCATGGCTTTCCTTTTCTTTGCCTCTTTTCATTTTTATATCCATATTTTAATTTCTTTGTTTGAATTAATCTTTGTTTTATTCTCAGAATACAAACCACGGAAACAGGAACAATAACATTTAGTGGAGCTCTCATGACGGACGATTCTCCAGTGCCGGTTACCTTTTTCACGGGAACTATTACTATCACCTAAAACACCGGTGAGCATCACAATTCTTTTTCATTCATTTCATTTTTCGGGCTTGAATTATCCCTATTGGAGAGATGGTCAGCTATTGTAGTTTAGTAGGGTAGAGATTACAATCATGATGAAGAAAGAAGTAGCTTTGAGTGGAGTCAACCAACTGATGTTATTGCACCAATGTAGATCGGTAAGAATGTTTATGTAATGATATAGTTGTAAAGGAAAAGGTTAGATGATGGTTAAAATAACTCTGTCAACCTCCTGATCATTGCCGTAGATGCTTAGATTTTCTGAGTGCAACGTTGCAACATAGAATTAGGAATTGGTACTTCATTGCTCTTTCAAGCTTGATATAGATTACTCCACTGAAAAAAAATACTTGCCATATTCAATATTGTGAAATAAACCCACTTCAGTGAAAACAATTTTTCCATCCTCCAAATTAATGTAATTTCAAGCCATTTTATTGCTGATATTTTACCCCCGTTAGCAAGACAACAAGAAGTACGAGAATAAAGAAGAAATAAATTGGATGGAAATCATAATCAGTCTTAACTTTCTGAAATATTTTTTATTGGTGACGAAATTTTAACCGATTGTCCAAGGAAACGATAAATGTAGACACTTTCAATAAGATGTATACGGTACAAACACAGTGAATTGGTGATCATTAATTTTCCTTGTTTACAACTTGAAAATGCTTCCGTGGCGGCGCTTTTTAATCGTCATTCATTTATATATTCTGGCCCGTTCTGACGTATTCACGATATGAGAATTGTATTAGGTACCAACATCATCTCCAGGGTTCTCGTCAGCAAACCGGAGGTCTGTTTATATTTGCGTAATCCATCCTCACGATAAACTTCACCTCAGCTCCAATCACCTCTACCACTGACATTTCTTTCCCCGATGTTAATATTTTCCTCTCTGACCATCAATTCAAAACTACCGCCCACATAAAAAAACTAACAAACTTCAGTATTTAAATTACAGCAGTTGCCATCCCTCACATACTAAACGCTCTATTTCGTTCTCTCTCTTTATTCGTGGCCACCGAATTCGCAATGACCCGGACTCCCTACAAGAATTTTTTCAACCCTAGATAAGTCTCTTCTCCACCATGGCTACCCAGAATCCCTTTTAAACAAAAATATCCTTAAAACTCCCTATAAGCCTAAACCTCCTCTTCCTAATCGCCATATCATCCTCACCATCTGTACTACCTACTTCCTTGTCGCGCATTCCCTCAAATTCATACTTGACGAAATGTTCCCAATACTTTCTGAATGCAACACCAGCCCCAAAATATTTCCTTCTGCAACCTACAGGCGCCCTTCCACCCTAGGCAGAATTTTTAAAAGCACTCAACCTCTCATCAAATCCTCACATACATACAAGCCCGGTGGATGCACTCCATGGATTTAATCTCAGCCCCGTGATCGGTAGCTTACAGGGTATTTATTATGCAGGTGCAGTACATTTATAAAAATTCTAACAACCCTTTGCCTTTTGAGCTAGCTGTTTCCTCTTTTATACTCAGATACGCTCCTTGATGAACTAATGAAATATGTTTTCTTTTACACACTTATTCTGCTTGTTAACACATCTAAACGAGAGAATAATTTAATTGGACCCGAATTTTTCCAATGCTATGAAATGCTTCAATCGAAAATTGGTAATAACCACTGCCTTCAAACTCCCATTTTATAGGGGATGAAACGCTTCCCAAAATGATATGAATAAATTTAAGAGACAAACATGTAATTATGAATAGTTTTGTTAAGGCATTTGGTTAATTTATAATACTGGAAAAAAGCATATATTAATAAAAATGATTATTTCTCCACAGTCCTCCGCTCACGACAGCAAATGACATATCATATTGTTGGATCAGATGATTCCTACACGATCCTATACGCATGTGAGAACAAAGGACTTGGAAAAATAGGTAACGTATATTATAAGTGTAAAACTTTATTAGTTTGTAAAAACTAAACTAAATTGGTTATTATAATTTAATTTCTATTCCATTCCATACTCTTTCCCTTGAATTTTTTCCTACTTATTACTGCGTTTGTGGACTTACAATGTCACTGGTTAAAACTTAAAAAGCTAGTTTATTTGCGAGGAAGAAATATTCTCAATAAACAATCAACGTAGCCTCAGAAGAATCCTTGATTGATTATTAATCCCATTATAAATTAAACGATCCCATCACACCAAGAAATCACAATGGACGTTTGAGCGTCAATAAAATTTCCTTACGTCTAGACCCTTCTCAAATGAGACTTTGCTATACGCCAATATTAATGCCAATCAAATTATAAAGTGTCAAAATTGACTGTAAAGACAGCCCGTAGAGAAATGCGTTTACAGAAGTTTAGACCAGAATATGATTGCTACCTCTTTTTATGCATAGTATCTAGTGCAATTTTGGTGTTAACTCGGTCCCTGCCACGCACCTTTGGTTTGCAGAGTATTAAGAGGATTCACATGTAGATAAATAGTATTTGACACTTACATTGTTATTTGAAACGGCTGCAATACTCATTCTCATTCTGTCTCGAGGTTTCCAGTTTCTGTTGCATAGATAACTTATTATCTCTAGCTATCTTGCAGGGAGCATCTTCAGGTCAATTTGTGATGCATTTTCCAACGATGTTTACAGGGTTTTCCGTAAACTAAAGTGTATAATTTTTTTCAAAAGAAATACACTTTGATTTGCAATGAATTATACGATGATAGAAATCTTGGATTTTTTCCTATTTTTCTACATAAATCCCTCAGCAAACGATGCATTTTTGCATGCGGTGTAGCATTTTTCCGTGCCCGAGTCATATAACTCTCCCGTCACGGTATGTAGGTAGCGTATGACCTCTTTTTTCAACTCCTCGCTTGTCCTCCAGGTGTAACTTCAATGCAGGAAAGAGATGATAATTACTTTGTGCTACGTACTGAGTAGTCTTACGTACATCAGCGATCAATTTGCATAGCTCCCGAATCGTCACTCGTCAATCTTCAAGCATTAAAATCTCCACTTTTGCAATCTTCAGGATGTATGATGATGACATTCCCGACGGAATTCATATAAATCTCCGACCCTCAGTGGGTCATTCACATTGCTCATGGTCCTCTTCCCCTCCTCTGTCCTTGTCTATCTGGCTGGTCCGCGTTACCACCTCTTGAGCGACGGATGCATTGAGTCGAATAGTGGAATTGTTCGACACTGAGATATTTGGAAGTGTATCTACCAAGTGGCCCTCCGTTTAGTGCCATCTTTCCAGTTAAAATTCAGCGGTCTTACTTCGATCCCATCAATAGCTTCGCGAATGAATCGTGAAAAATCAAAACCGTAATTGGCTAATACGCGCGTCTTTTTGGTTAAAATGGTGCGGTCACTCTTGGAATAGGCATTGTGTGCAACAGTAAATTCCTTAATGCTGCCAAAAGAGATTGCTCTGCAATGCTCATTTAGTCTAGGCCACTTCACGACTACTTTGACTTATGTAGGTTCCTCCGCAGGAACAAGGCATTTCATAATTCCTTCAATAAACCGCGGGAGGAGCCGTCCTTAACCGACGCGAAGGTAAGTATGGTGAACTATTTCAGATGTCTCCTTCACGTAGAATACGAGTAAGGCATTCTGTGGTCCTAGATGCGTAATTGAAACTTTTATGTAATATGAAATAATTTTTAAAAACCAATTTGACAAAAGAACTTAGGTATAAAGTTATTCGTGCATGGCGTGCCAGAATTTCCTCATGTATGTAGTTTCATAGTGGATTGCCTCGCTGGGCATCACAAAGCAACTTATAATTGGAGTCATTACAAAGCTAGCACTGTTTAAATCAGGTGATATATTCTAACACTTTTGGAGACGCCAAATTTCCGGCACCGCATATTGTATGCAAGACTTGTGTAGAACATTTACGACAGTGGGCTACTGGTAAAAGGAAATGTCTTAAATTTAGTGTGCCTATTGTTTGGAGGGAACCTTTGAACAACGTTGATGACTGTTATTTCTGCATGGTGTAAATCAAAGGAACGGATTAATCATATCAAGTGGACATTTCCTAATATAGCATCTGCAAGATGCCCAGTTCCACACACTAATGAAGTACCTATTCCAAAGTTTTGCCATCTCCCAGAGCTCTGTGAGTATGACGTGAATACAAGTGAAACTTCTTCTGATACAAATGGTAACGGTAGCAGTTATTATGAGGGTTAATGTCATGAAGTAACATGCGTTTCAACCAAGATGAGGTAAATGACCTCGTCGGAGATCTCAACCTTTAAAAAATAGCATCTAAATAATTTGCCTCCTGGTTCAATGATAAGAATTTTCTGGAAAACGTCATAAATTAAACATAAAACGTCTTTATTTCAACAATATAAAATCAGTTTGCCTACACTGCACATATAACTAGGCCTTATGAAGTAGTTTGTGAAGACTCTTGATAAAAACCTCACGCGATCCTTTAGAGAAGACAAAAGCGCGATGCCACTTTTCAATAGTTTAGTCCCATCCAGAATATGCAGCCAGTGTATGAAATTGGAATAAATTGTGTCTAATCAGAGACAATATAGCGTAGAGCAGCTACGCTAGTTACGATACGTTTAGCATACTGTCAAAAGTAATACAATAATTAGATTGGGAATCATTGTCAGATTGAAATACCAATAAAATTCACTACAGGTGTTTCAATCTGACCAAATGTAATATTGAAACACCTGCAGAAATTGAAATTCCAATACCATTGAAATACCAATCAAAACACCTGCAGAAATTGAAATAACAATCAAAGCACCAACTTAAATTTACAACAAATACGTTTATGGATCATGATAGATATATTAAAGATCCCTGCGTATAATACTAGATTTCTCTACATAACAAAGATTGGTTAGAGAGATTGTCGTACCGATAGATTTAAAATGTAATATTTCTCGCGTAACATTAGAAAGCATAATAGGCCCAGCATAGGCAAGGGCTGGATAGGTGAAATATTGTTGGAGTAGTCTATAATGGTAGCTCTTATTTTGTGGTTCTTAATTGCATTCGAAATTATATGGTTGCATGGCAGCTGCAATCAAGTAGGTCTTGGTAGCACATGGTTGCATTTACGTGGTGCATCTTCAAATCCTACCACACGCCTTTGCCGTGGGTCACAGGATATTGCGTAGACGTAGATGAAGGTTTTCGAAAATCACAAAATAAAACTGAATATCGGTATATTTAATGGGATATTTCATAACCTGAAACCAAAAATATATGCATTTCAAGATGAGAAATATATTCTTTATGGAATATACTTTCATGTGGTTTGTATTTTGTGCCTGATACGTGAGTTAATAGTAGTTTAAATTTCAAATAGAAAATAACACTACATGCTTTTAAAAAATTTACATTAAATTATTGTGGAAAAAGAAATAGTGTGCTAATTCGAACCCAAGAACATCATGTGAATAACACCTTGCCCACGCTCTTAATTGTTTCAACAAGATGCATGTTTGTGCAACTTATGGCTCTAAAAATTATCGAGCCTTGTACTTCCACGTGACCATTTGCGTATTATTTTTTTATACTGTAGGATAACTATATACAGTGATCAAATCATATACCATCAATTTTTAGGTTCTTTCCATATCACTAGGGCAATCTGACGGGCTTTTCCATTTGCAAACTCTTTCATTTCGCTCACTTCGGTTTAAAGATTTTCATTGCCATTCACCACGGCAAGTAAGGATGTTTACCATTACCAGAGGAATAAGGTTTCTTGGGCAGAGATTCAAAGTACAGATCCTTGGCTTACCGGGAAAATGTGCAGAACACCACGCTAACTAGAACACCTGGCTCCCAATGGCAATATTTAGAAGTACATTTCTAAAGAAGCGAAGTATTTTATCAAATGGCCTGGATTTCATTCTCAGTCCTCCATGAGGACTATAGTGAATTTTTCCTCTGCATTGAGCTTTTCTGGAAACTCCTATAAGAGATGGAAAACATTCAATGTAGACCAAAAGTATACTTCTTAGAATTAATAATTTATAATGCTTTTGATGGAGCTGAAATTAGTGAAGTTAGCTCATTCGGAAGGAAGTTGTTAAATGGATAAATCACACTGACACATTACGTAATAAATCTTGTAAATGCATTAACATTTTCACTTCAGAATATCTATAATTTTGTGAAATTAAATGATATGGATATACTATTATTTATTATAGATGAATCTCAAGTGGAAAGGATGAAAAAAGTATCTTGTTCACACATGCGTGTTCATACCTTGGGCTAGGAATGTCACATCGACACCGATGTATCGGACTACTCGATGTTTTTTTGCCGAAACATCGAAAACATCGAGTGGTAAGACAATCGATGGAAAATCGAATCGATGTTTTCAAAACACTCAACATCGCAGCGATGTTTTAGGATACGAGCGGTATAAAAATATTTTGGTTGACCAATAATTCACATTTCTGATTATCATAGGCCTTTTAAGAATGCGAACGAACCTTCCCTAATTACGCCAAATAACGTTCGCGTGCAGGGAAACAAGTGCAGGTATAAAATCGTTCATGATTTCATCCGAGTGTTGCCTTCCAAGAACATGATCCACCATGCGTACAAAACTACCTTCTGAGAGGATTGTATCAGCTCTCAACTTGGTGGTGCAAGATAACAGGAGTAGGTTGGGGTCGCTGCATATTAAGCAAAGAGTGGTCCTTACCGATACTGGGAGGTTTAAACGTTTTAAACCCACTGTTTTTCAAATAGATTTTTTTATACTAACAAGCTTAGAATATTTTTAGGGAACAGGTACACCCACTTTATTGTGTTATTTGTTTATTGTTATATTATGTTTATTTCTCTTTATTTCATTATGAAACAGTGATGTTTTCTATGTTTAAAAATAAATTCAATGGAAAAATATTTGGATGTGCTACCATTTTCCAAATTCACTTACTATCTTTTTTATATTCATTAGGCATTTCCATGTTTATGAAATATGACATGATGCTCCAAAAGCGTAAAAATTATCGTTTCCTTCTTTTCAGAGGACCTGATTATCCTAACAACGTCATCTACAACATCAGGTTCCGATATAGGAACCGCAATAGGAGATGCTTTAACAAACATAGGCACAGACCCATATACAGGATTAACACTATTCTCCTCTCTCAATTTTATATCTCAGCAAAACTGCTGAACAGAAAGAATGTGCATGCCACACAGTTGACAAGAATGGGTATAAAGTGCACCCAAAGGCAGTCTTGCGCCATCTCATGGAGAATTTTATGGAGTAAATTTATTTGTGAGGTGCCACAAGAATCCCTTTGTACCAAATGTACCAAGATACGAAAAATACCTAAATTGTAAATTAGAAAGATGCTTCGTAATCATGGTTTGTCACTGAACTTGAAAGGCTTTCTTATGCAAAGGCTGATCGTGATCACAAAACATACTCTATTTTCTCATTAGGCTATTTTAAGATCCATAGAAATTATAGCATTTACTATCGTGTGCTTGTTCATTCCATAAACCCTTGATAAACTACTTATGTACATTTGGAACAAATACGACTTGGGTAATAGGTCCCAAAAACGTTTTTTTTTTTCGAGCAGAATTAGAAACAGTAAGAGTTACCTGCTGTTACATGTTACCAACAGATGAAATATAACATTTTTGTATTAACCGAATGCCCGCCAGTATTTATGCCTGCCTGGTGTGGTTCATCCTATCATATTAATGAGAGGTCAAAACACGTCTTGGCGGTAGTTAGATTAAAACATTTGAAACATTTTCCATAATTGTAGCATATGACGAAAAAGAGAATTAAAATAGGACATAGCTGGAATACTTTTCAAGACATTCTTTTTCATAAAAAAACCGAATGTTGTCTGCCAACTATTTTGAACCTTATTTGAACCAAATAGATTTTCAGTAACTCATGCTAGGAGACTATACTAGGTGATGAAGCTCACTGGTCATGTGCAACGATATGGAAATATCAATTATCTATCTTGATCAAAATAATTAAATTAAAGCCCCTGTAAGGGTATGTGACAGGATGTGTACCATACACAGGTATGCATAAATACTAGCCGGCAGGTAGATAAATATGCAAATTTATTATTTTATCTGTTTGAAACATGTGTAATAGTTCGCATTTCTTACTATACACGAAAACGTTTATCGAAGGTTTATGGAATCAACGAGCGCATAAAAGTAAATGTGATAACTTCACTGGATAGTAAACAAACCTAAAAAGTAAAATAGAATGAAGCTTCTTGTTCACGATCAGTCATTGCTTGAGATGGCTTATCTAAAACAGTGACAAACCATGACCACGAAGCATCTTCTTTTTTTTCATTTTGGTCTTCTCCTTAGCTTGGCACATTTGAAATCAAAGGGTTTCTTGTGACACCTCACCAATAAAATTACTCCATTGAATTTACCATGTCACTGCTGAATACTGCCATTGGGTGCACGGATTTCGAAGGACAACGATTGCCTCAGCCTCTCGGCCTTCCGGAAACCGAAGAAAACCCTAGTAACTGAATGCCACCTCTTATCATTGACCGTTCGATAATAGCACCATCCTTCTCAGCTTCTATCATCGAGCCATGAGGACATCCTACGACGAGCCTATTGAAACGAAACATGTCCGCAGAAAACTCCAAAAAAGTTTATTTCCGCTCATCACCATCAGCTATATTATCACTATACCATGAAAATCAAAGCCCAGAGTGAAAGGAATGTATTTTAAATCATGACGTCCGACCTAAGTTAGTTACTACTGTGCTGTTTTATTATGTATTGAATATGTAACTCAAATTTTATCAGAAATAAATAATGTGAACATGATATATATTAGTAATTGCTTATACCGTGTGTGTCGTTCATTGGAAATGAACAATTGGAAGGTTTTTCGAACAAGCAAAAGAAAGTTAAATCTACACTTAACTCATGTACAAATAAAATAATTATAATCTAATGTCTATAATAAACACTTCAATGAGAATGCCCGAATGGAAGAAAATAAAAACAAGGACTTGATCTAAAAAGACTTACAAAAGTCTTACATCAACATAATACCAATACATTCTATTTTAAAAAGATCGGGAAGGGAAGAGAGGGGCAGGAGCGGAAATTTATGTTCACGAATCATTCGGAGCTTCACCGTGTGGACCATCCACTAAAACATATTTCAACTAGCTTGAATATGTATGCATAGAGTTACGTCAATCGTCCACAAAAATGATAATATAATTCGGGTATAAAATTCTAAAATCTCCTCAGCTAAAAGACTGAAATCTTACTCAGGTATCTTATTCCTATGTATGAGCATGTAGTTATAATGGGAGATTTTAATACCAGCCTGATTAAACCTTTTCTTTGGCAAGGATAAGCTCATGGAAATGTTGTTAGCATTCAACCTCACTATTTTAGCAACTGGCCCAACTGGCAAGTCGCACAACGCACGTCTTGTATTGGGCTTACTTTGTGTTGATGACATTACGAATGTTTTAATGATAGAGCAGATTGAAGTACCTAACATCTTGAAAATAAGAATGAACTTTGTAATTTTCCACACGTTTTTTAATAACCAACCGGTTTCAACACTCACGTGTCATCATCAGGTACTAAATTTTTTGAGCAAGGGTAGGCCTTAAATAGTACACTGGTGGGGGGGGGGGAGTATATCTCTTTAGGAAGGGGAAGGAAATTTGAGGGAACGCTTAGGTATAAACTGGTTGGAGGTTAACATGGATAGGGAGTGAGGCATGGGGCTACATCACAGGGGTAAGAAGAATATATTGGAGGTTAGGTCAAATGTTCACATTGTGGTGAATAATGGGGTATACCAGAGCAAGTGGTCAACGGGGAACATTTAAAATCCGTCAAATCATTTAAAAGTAAAATATCGGGTGAGCACCGTCGTTCTACAATTTCATATTTCTCTAAAAAGTCAAGTTTAAAACCTTTATCTTGGACGTGTAAGACTTGAGGTTGCTCTGGTATACCCCATTATTCACACACAATGTGAAGGTCTGGTTTAATCTGTTTAAATCTTACAGATGGCAAATTTCCCATTTTAGGCTGCACTGTTGTGGGATGTGCGCGAAAACACTTCACACACTTTCTCTCCCTTTGACGCATCACATCCCTCGCGGATAAAAGCCAAAACTGACGCTGAATGATAGCGTGCAGGTTCAACGGCCCTGGGTGAAGATAAACTTCATGCAAATAATCTATAATAATTTTGACAACTGGAGACTACCAGGCAACAATATCGGATGCTTTTGCTCATATAGCAAAGAGGAATGTGTTAGCCTTCCGCCCACCCTCAAAATCCCGTTCGAGTCTATAAATGGGCTTAATTTTCTTAAGCGGTCGGAAGAAACACTTCCCAGTCGAAGTGTCTTCATCTCCGACGAGAATTCTTGGTTCTGGATCCTTTTAATCCATATCAACATTGCATTTTGCAATTCTTGGGGGGAAATGGCACCACTGACCCGATTTTGAGGATTACGACAGTAAAAAACAAACCTTAAACATAAGGCTGTTATCCTCTTATGCTTAGAAAATGACGAGTATTTAATTAATATCTCTTCCTCATTTTCACATTTGACGACCTGCGCATTACATACTACTAACTCATCTAATCCCAAATAGTGACATTGCTGGTCACAAATTCCACCCTTTGACGGCCAATTCGATTCTAAGCTTGACAACCATGGGGGGCCTTTCAGCCACAGACTGTGGTTCAACAATTAAAAAGGCAACAGGCCCCTCGAGGCGCAGTCTGCTGGGTTAAATTCGGACGGCACATGCCTAACATTTACCGGCGAAATTAAACCCTGAATTTCACTAACTCTGTTGGCGACAAAGGTTTTCCATTTGTGTGGTGACGATCGAATCCAACTAACAGCGACAGTGGAATCACTCCATAAAGTGACAGGATCTTTCAAACCTGGCAAGGCAAAAACTTTGGTGACGTGATCCAATAATCTCGTGGTCAATAAAGTACCGCACAATTCAAGACGTGGTAGCGTCATTCTTTTCAGTGGTGCCACCCTTGACTTCGCCATAAGTAAGTTAACTACAACTTCCCCATTATTTAACATCACTCCTAAGTACACAACTCCGGCTTACCCTTTCTCGGAGCTATCTTCAAAGCTATGAATTTGAATATTCAATGCAAAATCGAACCTTAATTCTCTGGGGAGGGAAAATCTACTTATCGTTGGCAAGTCTCGACGAAATATTCCCCATGTTTTATCACGTCATCCGGAAGAATGCCATCCCATCCTATCCCTAATTGCCACAGTTCCTAAAGGATACATTTTCTTGAACGAAACAGGCGTAATAAAGCCCAGCGGGTCATATAATCGTGATATCTCCGATAAAATTGATCTTTTTGTAATAGGTCCCGGAACATATTGAATGTTAAACGAGAAGTCATCCGATTTAGTACGCCAAATCAACCCCAATATTTTTCCAACATAACAATCGGATTTTCTTCGAATGAGTAGGAATCAGAATTTTTCGCCTGGTGATCCAATGGAATACCATTCAGCACTGCAGAACAGTTGATAACCCATTTTCGCAATGAAAATCCCCCTAGAGACAATAATTTTATCAATTCGTCTCTTAACTTCACCGCCTCCTCTGTGGACTTCATAGATAACACAATGTCATCCATATAGGTTGATCTGCTAAGCGCATGTGATTCCATAGGGTAAACCGCCCCTTTATCCTCAACTAATTTTCCTAACGTTCTGATTGCCAAGTATGGGGCGGATGCAACACCGTATGTAACGGTCGTAAGATTATACTCGCCAAGTGGTGTGTCAGAACTTGACCTCCAAAAGATTCGTTGGAATTAATAATTTCGGCCGTTTATCCAAACGCCGTTCAAGTTGGAGAAACCGACGAAATGCGCTATTTCGACTATTCCCTAGGATCGGCACATCACTCCGAAAAGGAAGCTCAACTACATAACGACCCGATTCTAATCTACTAACAGTGGATTGAAAATGACCTTCGCCTTTCTTATCGTCCTCACTCAGGTAATGAACGACGGGTGGTTCCTCCACTTCCCAAAATTTCTTTATAATGTAATCCAACTGGGGCTCCATATGCAAACAAAATGAGTCAATACCTTCAACCGGTTGCTGCACCTTTCCCACTAAACAAAATCCCCAGAGCGTCTCTATCGCACTCGGAGTACCCTTTGGAATTGTGACCGTATTCCCAATCATTACAGTGTCCAACCTTTCGGCACCCAAAAGAATGTCAATAGCCTCAGGTCGAAAATATTGCGGATCCACCAGTGGAAGATTACGTGCATGGTACTAATACATTAGGTAGGTCGCTCCCGAGGACGAAAATGCGTCCGTTCTGCGCAGCTTCGCTGTGACGTAGTGTGGAGGACAAGCGGCGGCGGGCGTTTAAAATGGAGCCTAAAGACCGCTTTGCACGATACAATTTGATATACATTCTTGCACAAACGCTTGTATAAACTGAAATAAATTGTATGTTTGTCTGAATGGAATTAGAACAGGTTCTATTTTCCGTACAGTCAATCAGACATTCACACAAGCAACCACACAATTTGCCGCTCTACACGGTACAATTTCCTCATACAAGCGTTTGTACGAGAAATTGTGTCGTGCAAAGCGGCCTTAATACTGTTGATAGTAAAAACGTATTTGACATTATGATATTGTGCATCTCTTAGATAATGCTGAGAATTGTGCTATGATATTTTCGTGCGTGTTGGCGTAATTCGTACCGGAAAAAAAATCTCAGTGCACGAAAACGAAGGTTGAGTTCAAGAATTAGTACGGTGGTTGAGGCTATCGCGAACTTATAGTACTCACAATAAACTGAGTGAATGCCCGTTTTATGGTTGGTTTCGAAATATATATTTCAAAAGAATGCAGAAACGACATTTTAGTCAGCGCGTGAATGCAAATTGTCAGCATTCAACTTGTTAATGATTGCTACTGTACGATATAAATACTGACCAAATTTCCAGATAAAATAATTTTTCTAAAAAGACAATATTTTCTACTTATATTATTCTATTTTCACTATCAAATTACCTGGTAAAGAGCCGTGTTACCTCTCGTAATGCACGTTTGTATTCCAGTGAACTCGAAAAGATTCATGCTGCTAATTTTACAAAAAGGCCATAACATTTTGTTTGTCAAGGAAAAAAAATTCAAACAAATATTTATTTAAAGGAAAAAAAAATTCACAATACAATAGTCGGATTTTTCAAGTACAATATTTAACTTCTTTGGCTAATCAACGTCGAATACAAATATACACAATGAATGAGTGAAGTCAAAAATGGAAAACCGATCTGCAAGCAGCATAACACAGTAGTAAGTCACAACCATTCCAGTCAGAAACAGCCACTATACTTATTCTTGATTACAGGAAAGTAAATAACAAATGGTTTCCAGAAAATGCTTAATAAAAGGTCCAGCAAACTTGCAAGTCTATCCGTAATAAATGAAAAAAGAAAGGCTGGGTGACAAGTTCAAGTACTAGTAAATAAAAATTCAACATATTTCGTAATCGATATGCATTATTTTTGGAAATTTACCCAAGCAAAAATGGTTGTAATAGATTATTTAAACACCTCAACAAATGACAAATTTTTACCACGATGAAACCACTTTCTTTCCCTTCAAGTAGAAAATCAAGAGAAAGCAACAGAATAATGGCCAGATTGTGACTCTCTCAATAACAAAAATCACAACACAAAATCCAAATTTGTTTCCAATACCACAGGATTAAAAGGTCAACAGAAACCTGAAAAAATATCTTAAATTAGATAAATAAGAATTGAAAAACTTCACAGAATTCAATTCTCTAATTAAAAAACTTACTACAATCCATTTTTCACAGAATAAAGTAATATTCAGTATCGGCATAATCCATGATATAATAATTACCTAGATTTATTGTGAACACATAAAAATGCCAATAATGTCTGGGGACATAATAAAATAAATACAAACATAACATAGAAATATCAGATAACTCAAAGGAAATAAATTTTTTTGCCAAAGAGGTAACCAGTACACAAATCCTTCATCATAGACTGCTGTACAAAAGATCATCATCAATGATTTTATGTTTTTCATCATACATGGCTTAGTAAAATAAGAACTGAGGTCAATTTCACAACCAATACTCATTTCTCATACTTCAAAATCCAACATCCACAACCAGCATCAATAGTTTCTCAGCGTACGAATCTTGATAAAACCTGGGAAATTTTGAAAAGTGTGCATATCAAACAAGTTATACATAGAATGTTAAGATTCTCACAATTAGTGGACTATAAATAGAAATTGAGAGCTCCTTATAACAGACAACATTTGGCTCCAACAAAATGAAGAAATGAAATAAGATTTATTCCACTCAAGCATTCTGCATACACTACTCATTATTCAGCATCAATAAACAGGATTAACTTTGTCTCTCCTTATGAATCTTGGTAAGATACTGATCTCGGCAAGACCTGTGCCATCAACTAAGAATCCAATAACATAGCACCACCTGCAAAAGCACCTGGAAAATTTTAAAAGTGTGAATATCAAAAACCTTCATCATTATTAGTCATCAATCCTCAGATTGGTTTAATGCAGCTACCCACTGAGTTATTTTATCGGCTTAATCAAACCATATTACACCATGAATTTAAAGTTTCACACAATCAATGGACAAATGACTTACCCCCCAATAAGAATAAGTTCCTTGTTACAAATAATTTCAGCTACCACAACATGATGAAATCTAATATTTTTGATTCCACTCAAGTATTCTGGACACACTACTCATTCTTCAAGATTAATAACCCGCATAAAGAGTTTCTCTTATAAGTTCTTGGTAAAACCTGGAAAATTTTTAAGGTGTTAATCAAACAACCTAACACCATGAATTTAAAGTTGCACACAATCAATGGACAAATGACTTATCCTCCAGTAACAATAAAAGTTCCTTGTAACAAATAATCTCAGCTACCACAGCATGATGAAATCTAATATTTTTGATTCCACTCAAGTATTCGGGACACACTACTCATTCTTCAACATTAATAACCAGCATAAGCAGTTTCTCTTATAAGTTCTTGGTAAAACCTGGAAAATTTTTAAGGTGTTAATCAAACAACCTAACACCATGAATTTAAAGCTGCACACAAAGCCCCCTGAAGCTTAATATTAACGCCTTATAACGAAAGCGTACCATTCGTTACGGTTTCAGTGTTTCGCCACCAGTTGTCGCTACTGCCTAACGATGCTAGAATTTTTCTGGATGCATTGCTTGCATGTGAAAACATCGGTTGGTAATGAATTGTTTAATTATTTAGTGGCCAGTTAGCGTAAGTTAGTTTGTGGCTATTTCAGCAAGAAAACATTTCCAACTCTTGCGCTATTGTCACTGTGAGTTCTTTGTCAAAGAAAACTAGGACAATGCCTAAAGGAGTGTGATGTACTGTTGTCACATTCATCTTCAGCCTCGTTATATTAAGAATTAAAACCATATTTTTTCGTGGCATTTCACGTATATATAACCATAAATAACGATTCATCGTATTTCTATTATAATGTAACTGATCTATATTGCGACACGCTAAGGTTTCATGATAAAAATAAAAAAACTGTAGTTAGTACAAATCCCATATTTATACGAAATTTTGCCCGTGCTGTGCACAATACTCACAAATGATTTGCTTGGTAATATATGCACTGTTTTCACAGTTACAACAGTTTGAATAAAATATGTTAAAATGTCGGAATTTGGAGCCCATGGCCCGAATTCCGACACAGATATGCTTCTAATTCCGACAGTGTGTGGTTCGTAAGTTTAAGAGCTAAAAAGCAAAAAAATGAGTAGGAAACTGTAATGAAATAAGTTTTATTTACGCAAAAGAAAGCAATAATTTCATAATAAAGCGTTCATGACAATACTTGAAAATATTTTACTAGTCATAGCATTAAGGACAGAAGAAAATTCTACGAAATTTAGCATCTGCACATTCCTCATGGACATACTGTTTGCAAACGCTGCACAGACTAATATCGGCATCCTGTCCTCTCTGAAAATGGTAAAATTCCGGCGCTCTTTTTTATTGGAAGGCATTTCACTAGCACCCGGCTTGCCTGCGTCTCCAGTTCAGGATTTCTTTTTCTCGGAATGCTTTTTCATCAATGTTGTAATTATTTCCTGGCATTTGCATAACATAGTGTTCAATCACGATACTTTTTAGCTTTTCAAAGTAATATTTCACGAGCATGCGTTTAAATTGCATGGCTCTACCTTGGTTCATTCTCTGAGCCCTTCGCTTTGATACATCCATGCGTCTATTCAAAAATAACTTCATCAACTTTCTACCAGCTAATTCTGCGTTTTCATCGAAATTATGTGTGATTCCATTGATTTCACAGTAGGCATAGACCCTTGTTCTCAGTCGACCAGTTACCGGCATCCCTACCTTTCCGAAAAAAAAAATTCTCCGGCATAATTCCTTCTCTTGATCACAGACCAAGAGCACAGACGACCAATATTTTTTATCATATTATTTTCTGAATCTAGAAAATTCGTGCATAACTTTCAACAGTTATTTCAATGAATTTTCATTTCTCTCATTAAATTTGTTTATGTAAGGAAACAGCTAATCATTGAGCTCTTAAAAACCACAATAGCTGTTTACAAAAGTAGCACATAATTCAACGATCTCCGGTACTGTTATGTGCGGGTTAAACGGAAATTAAGAGCTGCTAGTCCTTATTCCGACATCTGTCGGAATTAGGGAATCCACGATCTTTCTAACTCATTCTTGAAATTCTCACTGTGTATCCATTATTTCTCCTAACTATGCATGCTGCACTATACAGCAACAATAAGCTGCTAAGCGATATAAAATATATATATCACTTTCTAAAAAGGAAACACAGAAAATTGGTTAAAATGACACCTCAAGACGCACGCCTTTCGCACTAGAACATGAAATGTGCACTAACACAACCAGCGCCACACCTAGGACAAGGTAACTTTTTGTGTCTCCTCGTTGATAGACGCCAGTCCCATATTTAATGACAACTGTCCAAAAATTTCAGTACTTTTAGCAATGCACCCGGGTGTCGGAATTATTCCCGTGTCGGAATATGGCGTAGGTATGTACCTTATATCATCCAGATATCCACCCATCTATTATGTGGTTGGATTTCTCTGTAGGAAATTCAGAAAATTTGTACACTGCATTGATTGTTCCAGTTCTTTGGATTAATACAAATCTAAAAGTGACGTCATTATGCTAGCATTGTTGAATTCTAGGAGTTCTATTATAAAGCAAAATAATCTTTACATTATGCTGAGCCAAGAGGAGCATATCCTTATTAGCAATATAATGTTTCCAGATTGCTATTCCAGAACATTAGAATTATGTTTGGACAATATGTGTTTTACATTTCCCTTTGAAACACATGGGACTGATATGATAACACATATTTTACATTATTTCATTTTAATGAGACTTAAGCAGCAGTATAAATGCCGACTTAATTTTTAAAAAATCAGTCTACCGAAAAATCCTCTCATTTTCATAAAACATGTTGCAATTTAAAATTTTGATTTGCATTTTAAATTCAATGTGTTTAAAAATGTTGACAATAAAATAAAATCAGTATCTTCTCCGAATCATGGATTTCCTTGTCTCATCTTATCTCTCTGTATCACGTAGGAATTTTCTGAATATGTTGAGTGAGCTTGAAATGGTAAAAATGCACGTTATTAGCATAATGAGTTAATTCTTTTACGCATTTTTGATAATTCGTGCATTAACTACATTATTAATAATTGCTTCTGAATGTATATGATATTGCCACAACGTTTGAATAGTTTTTTAATATCGTTAAAGTGCTGTGAAGGAAAAGCGGAAATATGCCTCAAAGTATGAGGTTCTTAAAGTTATAAAAGGATACTCTTTATCAAAGTAATTTTATAACACTATCACGTATGTTGAAGACAAAACTCAAGCTTATGTTTTTATTGAGTACTACACTTATAATTGGCATTAAAAGGGTTTAAATTAAATTGCAATTAGCGTGTGTCAACTTTTCCTTAAAGGTTCGAATTTAAATAATTGAAATTTACTGGTTAAAAATGCTTATTTCACTTGAATATTCTGATTATGTGATATTAAATATAAATACTAAAATGTCTTTCCGTTGGTATTATCTCCTGTTAACAACACTTTGCCTCTCTGTTAAACTTACTTTGATTTTTAAGGATTCCGCAAACCCCTATGCACCTATAAATGTCACAAAAAATTGGCGCGCCTCCTATGACCTTATCATACGTAACAATATGAAACTTAGAGAGAATAAGAAACAAACTTAGCGATGTTCAAACGCTTCTCTGCCTTATGACGAAAGAAGTTGAGATAATTTCAAATCCACCATACTGTTTTGTTCCAAAAATGCAAATATAGATGCGAGATATGTGCACTTGTCACCCACGTTTTCCACCCACTTGCCACGTAAAATGAATTTTTTTCGCGGTGGATAGAAATTGAAAAATTAGTACGAGTAGATAAGGTGTACTTTGCTTGGGTTTCAAATTTTTGGGAACCATATTTTCATTCCTGCAACTCCTTAAATTAGATTATTTCAGTGCAACGCTCAAAAGCTAGCATCGCTAGATGCTAGCGACAACTTGCGGCGGAAGAAGGAAACCGTACACTAAGGGTACGAATTTCTTTGTTGACATTCCTATCCTATATATTAATCCGTGCACACAATCAATGGACAAATGACTTACCCTCCAGTAACAATAAAAGTTCCTTGTAACAAATAATTTCAGCTACCACAACATGATGAAATCTAATATTTTTGATTCCACTCAAGTATTCGGGACGCACTACTCATTCTTCAAGATTAATAACCAGCATAAAGAGTTTCTCTTCTAAGTTCTTGGTAAAACCTGGAAAATTGGTTTCTTTAAACACGTATTACCATTCACGAGCAGCTACATATTGTACCTTTCATTTAAAGCACTTCTACTCAACACCGAAATTAAAAGGTATGTAAACACAGCTGCCATAGTAGGCACCAAAATATTTTTAAATTCAGAATTCACTGATACTGGATTTCACCGACCTGTTTTAACATTAAAGTCGTCCTTTCGCCGGCATGCTCGAACCCACTTCATTTTCAGTTCACTAGCAATAGGGAAAGGAAAAAACTTCAATTTTCCCTCACAATTTCGGCGGCTATTGTTGCAGCCAAATACAGTACAGGAAGACATCTTCTCCGATGGCATTTGTCCCCAGAGAGTAAAAATACCTCCAAAAAGCGACTCACCATTCAAAGTAAACAACACGGAACACACGGAATTCACTCGGTCTGTCCTCCACACTACGTCACACAATCGAAACTGAGAGGTATCGATATATGACCGATATGCGCAATGGCCTACCTAATGTATTAGTACCATAATTACGTGTATGCGGTCCAGTGGCGGATTCAGGGGGGGGGTCACAGGGGTCATGACCCCCCCCCAAATTTTATCAAACATTTTTAATTTTTATTAAGTTTTTGTTTCCTTGTAAAGGACTAAAGGGAGTATATATGCAAATGCATGGCTACAAGTCCCAAACGTGAGAGTTTAAGTTGCATTTATCGTAGAGCGTAGCACTCCCTACCGTAAAAAGAAGCTCAAAAATAAAATAAGCTGTGTCCCAACTCGTTAGGCATTAGGGAGTATGGATTTCGGCGCCTAAAATTTAGCTGGCTAACCCAAAAGGGAGCATGAATTGGGATATCCTTACGCAGATATTGCCATTTGCTGGCTTCGAAACCAATGAAAAACAAGAGAATGTGAAAGGGATGACAAATGATGTACAAAATCTTAAAAATCCATATTGTTGACTTTCTCATGCCATTGTGTATAGACAGAATTTAATTTGAGTTTAGGGTGCCGTAGATTAGTATCTTCTCATATTTTCCGTAATTTAGATAATACATTTATTTTAATGTAGAACAATTCGGCCTTCTCCTACTTCTGAATGAATCTCTCCGTCATGTCACTTCCCTATAACGATGTTTTATTGTGATAAACGAATCAACACGACTAATTATAAAAATATCAACAAAATTTCAGCTAAAATATTTTCCCTCGTTGGAAGCCATCTTCATCGAGTCCACTGCTCTCGCTTTGAATGCTTTAAATCATGGGAAACGGATGCACGCGTCGATGCCCAAATCTGGCGGCTGAAAAAGGTACCTAAATCCTCTCTCTTATGATGCCTAACGAGTTGGGACACCCTTCCAAGATGGTGTCCTCCCTAAATTCTGGGATGGTACCTATCTGGTGAATTGGGACACAGCTATAGAGCCCGCATAGTCGACAGGGCCTCAGTGTTTCTGCAATGTTCGGCAGTTTCCGATGTCTCGTGATAAGCTCGTGAGGCTCGACTGACAGACAAGTGAGTCTTCACCTACCCTTGAATAGTAGGAATAGCCAATATGGAATAGCAGGGTCGCACCAGGCGCGTAGCCAGGGGGGGGGGGGGGGTTGACCCCCCCCTGAAATTTTTCATCGGCGAGGAAAAAGAGAAAATAGTGAGGATGAGAGGAAGGCTATAAGACCCAAGCAGCATCGTATGGCAGTTATGTCTGCCCAATGTCATTTTACGTCACCAATGTCTTGATGAACTCTTCTCGGGCTCTACACCGGGTGAGTGAATGTAATGCTGCCGACGTTTCGGGTAGCGACTCGTTACCCATCCTCAAGGCAAATGTCACGTAACTAAACCGTCCGTTGGTTTTATACGGACGCTGGCGGTGGGGGATTGGTCGAGCCCCGATTGTTGAGCTGGAGGACCGTTGACCGTTGAACTTTGGCCGTTGACCGTTGGCTTCGCTCTGTCAACCTGTATTCTTTTCAGGATTCTATTCCATGAGCTGCTGATGGTATAGCCCGAATCCCGGTTTACGTTCCTCCTCTCCATTCTTATTTCTATCGCTTCCTTTGTCAAGCGATCCCAAAATTTGTCTGATTTCTCCGGCTGTCCGAGTCGAAAATGTCTTCGATGTTCCTTCACTCGAGTGGAAATCGTTCGACCTGTCTCTCCCACATAGACCTCGCCACATTCACAAGGTATTTTATAGACCCCCGGAGTCAACGGAGGAAACGTCGGCAGCATTACATTCACTCACCCGGTGTAGAGCCCGAGAAGAGTTCATCAATGCAATTCGCCGGGAAAGCGTGAAATATTACGTCACCAATGTCGTTTTAACATCGGCTGATAATTACGATATAAAAATGACACATAAATGATATCTTTCTCCGATGCAAAATTGATATCGTCCATCGTATCTTAAATTGATATTAGATACCGTTTTCCGATGCAAAAATGATGTCAGCTGAGCCGACTAATAAAGGCCATAAAAATTATCAAATTTTTCTGGTCGCTGGATTTTATAATTTTCAGTATTAACCTGTCTTCCCCCGAGAGAAGAAAGTAAAAAATTCGTCATTGGTCAGAACATCAGAAACCATTTGGAGGCAGATATAAAATTAGAAATATGATTATTTAAGGATTCGATAACACAGAAAGAAAAAAAAACACGATCCTGTGTTATCATGTTTCGCTTCCACTCCAATTAGCCTGAATCTTCAGAATTAGTAAGGATTCGATATTTGTTTACAAATTGCCGTTCACGCGGCAGGCTTGGAATATCCTACATTTACCGCCCAGCGCGGCTTTAGCGCTGGATGGGGTTCAACTTTGGTCGTGGCTTCTTTGAAGCCCCTTCTCCCTTGCATTGCCATCCGTGATGGACCGCGAGGGCTCAACATCTAGTACCTTGAACCTCCGTGAATTTGCCATGCGAATTAGGGATCCTGGGTAGCGTAGTGGTCTCCGCAGCCAAAGATCCGTGGTTCGATTCCCGGTCCAGGTGATTTTTTTCGCATGTCAATTAATGTGAACCCCCATATACATATTGGGTATCCTCCAATCCTCCAATCCTCCTTGGGTATAACTCCAATAACTTCAACAGAAAACGAATCTGAAATATTTCACTATAGTGATAACGCTTAAAGTTACGCATCTTTCACTGAGGGAAGTTGGGTCAGGAGTAAAGTAGGTATCTCATTACTATGATGAATCCTTATAATTACCCCTTCTTTTACTAGGAGATTTGGGTAAGGGGTAAAGTGCAGGGATTTTAGTATGAACATTCCTAGATCGAAACTACCTATCTCCATTTCTTTTTCCATCGCATATTTATTGTACGATCGACCCTGATTATAAATATTTTTAACATGTTTATCCAGGATACATTTTAGCTATCTTACTTATTAAATCATCCCAATTTCATGTTAATGAAAAATCAGTCCATGGTAATATCAAACATACGTCGGCCCAATATCATTTTTATGCCACTGTATAGTGGTGACAGATGTCTTTTTATCATAAAATTAATATCGTCCCAATATCGTCAGCAAATGTTATTTTTATAATGGCAAATTTTATCACTTTGGACATTTGCCGACATCGGTAGCTAATATCGGATTGACCAATAAGTGATATGTGACGGTGTAAAAATGATAATGGGCCGATATCACATGATGCTGCTTGGGGAAGGCTATGTTGTTGCAGAAACCGTGGACTCCTCCTTCAGACTACCAGTTCCCTCATAACGAAGTAATGAAGAAAGGAAAGCCTACAAAAAATATGCACAGAGATCACATCTTGACAATTTCCACTGGCTTGTGCTGTCTCATAAAGACAGGGGGCTGCACTGTAAATATTGTGTACTTTTTTCATCCGGCTTAGGAAGTGTCCACCACAACGTGACTCCACTTAGGAAATTAGTTAAGGAACCCCTTAAAAAGTTTGATAATATTAGAAGAAAAAGGTGACCTTACCACTCACGAGGAAAACCGATTCCATGTATGTGCAGTTGACAATGGAAAAGACTTTTTACTAACATACAATGAACCATCTTTTGAAATAAACAACCGACTAAGGGGATCGGGTTGGTGTGGTGGCTAGAGTACTGGCCTCCCATCTCGAGGGCCCGGGTTTGATTCCTGGCAGTGGCAGATTTTTCAGTGGAAAACCGGTCCCCACCTGAGTGCCTAGTGGAGGGCATTTTAAGTCCAGTACTCCGTCCGTCGAATGGGACGTTAAACCGTGGTCCCCTTGGCGCCTTTTGTTAAGAGTAGGCTAATGCCGACACCGGGTTTCTCTCCACACTTCCTCCGTTACCTGAAAACTCCTACTATTACCCAATTACCTACCTATCCTAAATGGCTCAAATGACCTCAGCTGTCGGTTTTTTTAAACATTTTTGTATGCAATTATTTTCTAGATTTTCCCACTTTCGTAATTTGAAAAACTGATCCTGAGTTGGCTTTCTATAAATTCTTTTGTTACATGATACTGATGATACCGTACAGCAATATTAGCACCCAACTCAAACTTTTTAGTAATCCCCTAATTAAACAGATAGATTTTAACTTTTATGTATGTGCTTATCACCACTGTAAACCTTTTCCAATGAAATTTATTCTCATTTTCTGTTGTATGAAACAAAATATTTTATAATTATTTTAAACTTCAAGTTGGCAACTTATTTCTTCTCCATTGTTAAACTTAAATTTCTTCTCCATCCAACTTGTTAAACTTTAATGCCTAAAATTGTTCAATTTCATTAGTTGTTAAGAATACAAATGACATTTTAGGCTCCAAAATGCGTGAAAATGGGTATTTTAAAAAAATTTACACGGGAGAACGCCCCTCTCTCTTTCGGGGGAGGGGGGGGGGGGGGTACTCCCCGGACCCAGGTCATGACCCCCCCCCAAATTTGATGCTGAATCCGCCCCTGATGCGGTCACTTCGCCATTTTTACCTCCATCTTAGGGCAACGCGCTATGTTCTCGATTACTAAAGCTCCAACTTCTAATAACTCACCTTTCGGAGTCGGTTCAAATGCGACAGTCAATTTTCCGTGAGTGACGCCAACTGCTGTTTGGGCCAAACTGAAAATGGATGTAATCGCACTTACCATAGGCAATCCTAAACGCTGAGCGCAGGCCTTGGTTATAAATGAGCCCTGACTCGCGCTGTCGATCAAAATCTTTACGCGTTGATATATGCCGTGTTGGTCTCGCACCCTAGCAATTAAGGTTGATAACAGTAGAATACATTTCGTACGTCCCACAGCAGCCTTGGAGGAATTAGTAACGGAGTCGACAGGAGTAGTCAAAGTTATGGAAGCACCCATATTATTCCCCTTCTCCCCGCGGTCACTTTCTACGATAGCTCCCACTTCATCATGCACGACGCCTGTCTTACCAGTCGAATCCATCTCTCGCGGCGTGAAGTGCAACAAAGAATGATGTTTAAACGAGCAATAGCGACAAGGATTTCGGCGTCGACAGAATTTAATGGTGAGCCCACATTGCAAACAACCTAAGCAAAGACGGTTTTCTTTCGCCACGCGAAACCTCTCATTGGCAGACAAACCATTAATTTTCTCGCATGAATATAGTGGGTGATTAGATTCGCATAATACACATTTCAATAAAGTGGGAACACGAGCCACGTCTGTGCTAGTCACCAAAGAACTCGTTACGACCAAAAAGACTTTTTTTTTCACTTTGCATCCCCGATATTTTTTGGCCAGGAAACCCTCTCTTTGCGGGGCCACATTTGGCCACCTCCAGCACTCGAGCCTCTCGCTCTAGAAATGAAATAAAACATTTCACGGTCACCATCCCTTCTTTCTCCCACTTTTCTCTCAAATCCAGACTACTTCTTCCTTAAAAGATATAAAAGCAGTACTGCCCAATCTTCGACATGATGCCCCAACGCCGTTACCGCGCCCGTATATTCAATTAACAATGTGGAGAAGGTCCGTAATTGTTCCGAAACGTGATACATATTCTTCAAGCTCACCAATGCATACAAATAGGCGTTTGTCAACAATGAGGACACATTATAGCGTGACTTTAGTGAATCCCAAGCCAACAAATAATTGGCACCAGCGAGGGGCAAAGACGACACCAACGACAATGCTTCCCCCTTAAGACATGAGCGCAAGCACATGAATTTTTCGACATCCGATAATTCTATCGAATTATGAATCATCGCTTCAAACACATCGTAAAAGCTCGGCCATGACTTTAAATCCCCATTAAACTCGACCAAGTTCAACTTTGGAAGGGTAATTCTTGACATACCTGCGGGAGCTACGTAAGTCGCCTGGATTAAAGCCACTTGTTTCACATTACTGGAATCGCTTTCAACTGCTCGAGAGACTTCATCGACACGAATAATTTTTAGCGAAGTCAACTCCTCTTTTACCAACAACTCATCGATCGGAGCCATACTAAAAAACGATAAACTCTTCCCATCTGGGAAATAATGGAGGAGGCTGTGTCCCCTCCCTCTCTGGTCTCTTTGGCCTAAACCATCATAGTCTTCCTTCACCCGCTGACGTCAGTAAGTGATGGGGGTAGCTGTTCTGAAAAAATCTTAATTCAGGGAAAACCCAATCTAATGCCTTCGTCTCGGTGAAAATGTGCCAGTCACTTCTCAATCTAAATTGGCAGACTACAAATGGATTACTAACAATGGTTACTGCAACTACAAGCTCACGCATATGCAGCCAAATTTATGACATCAGGAGAGTCAATGGACATGAGTAAAATTTTGCATGAGGTAGGCAAGACGCGGACTAAAATATTTTGAGTATAAATATCACTCCTATTTTTAATTTTTTGTATAAATCCACATCAGAGTACTTACGTCCATAGCAATTTCTAAAAAAATCATTCAAAATATTAAACCGACCAAATTCCTAACTGTAATGACAGTAACGAATATTGAAAAAATATTGCATTATGCTGATAATAAATAAACATTTTCATTACATTTGAAGGGTCAGTAAAATCTGCCGCTTAACAACTTACGTCGATTAAGCTCTACACTCGATTAATTTGGGAAATGGGTAGTTCTTAGTAGTATTCATCCATAACACTTCCCAGTGCAATGCTATTGCCGCATATGGGTATATGGGTCATCATGAAAATTCTTTAGGCACAGCTGTCCAAAGTTTGGGGGCTCTTCTTTTTCCACCGTTCTTCTTTGAGTAACGTTACAAAAATCCCTAACTCTCCTTGCAGAATACTTTACTGCAGCATTTTTATATGCTGTTTGACTCCACGGACACGTACTGTCCGACACGGACACGTACGTAGGACGACAGCTCCTTGGATCCTTCAACATTATTCCTTTGCAAACAAGGAAGAGATAACTATTAAAAATACGTAAAGACTTTTAGGCACATTGCAACAATTATGGATTACCGTCAGATTAATGAAGCAGAGAATTTGGCAGTAACCTGTGAGGATACCACAACGTAGCACAAACGAGATTACATATTTTGCTAAAACCAGCTATGCACGTATTTCATATATTCGATGTAAATACTTCTCCTTCGGTGACCTGTAATACTCTTTTCACTTTTTACCGAATTCTTGCTTAGGCCGCTAGTTTGCATGGCAGTGTGTTCAAACTACCATCGTCATTCCAGGGGGGGGTAGGTTAAGCGTTAAGGTGGGTAAACACAGCGGTGGTTAAGCCAACCAAAATAATGAGGCCCGCTTTAAAAATGTTTTCACCTTCCACCGCTGATCGAGTCGACAGACCCTCGGACAAAAAGCTCATCATCTCCTCAAATGAGAGCAATGTGCGACCACACATATCATCTAAATCCAAACAAGCACCAGATATCGCTACACAACGGACTGAACTACAGGGCCAGCTCGCATATTCCTCCCTCAACTGTCCATTCTCTTGGAATATGACGTTAGCGACTCCAGCGCCGCGAGTGGTAGTTTGAGTGTTGATTAGCATCTCTGATAATCTTCCCTAGATGAATTCTTCCCCTCGTAGATTTTTCGTGAAAAGCGACCCCCGTCACTTACTGACGGCAGTGAGAGGGCTACAAAGGAGGACATTGACCAGTCAATGCCAAAGACGGAGAGGAAGGGTGCGCTGCCTCCTCCATAAATGCCGAAAATCAGAGCTCCGATCAATTAATCCCTAATGACGCGTCCTGCAACGGCCGCGAAAGTTTATACGAGCATGCTACCTACGCACACAACAGCTCCCAAAAGCGACAACTACATAGTGCATCTCTGTTCTCTAGCCACTTAGTAGTGGAGGGATCATAATGGGATGATAGTTTGGAAAAATTATCCCAGGACTCCTACGGCGAGAACCTGGGGGGCTGTGTTTGAAACCGTTGGGATTACCTCGAATAGGTAGCAAAAGAGTCACATGGTACGAAGACGAATGATTTGCAAATTTACTGTGTCTCAATTGCTAGATCCTGTATCTTTAATTGTTTTCACTTGAGTTTTTCTCATCGGTTTCGACTAAAGATCCCCAAAATGAGATAAAACACAAGTGTAAATAATAAATGAGGTGGTAATCAGCGATTTCAACACACAAAATTTGTTAACCATTCGTGTATATACCACGTGACTCATTGGTTACCTATTCGATAATATCCCGACCGTTTTAAACACAACCCTCCGGGTTTCAATACTCCAATAGGGTAAATTTTTCGTTGGTTACGTAACTACACATATGCTCAAGTACTGCGTAAAGAGCAGCTTCAATTAGTACTCGGACTATATCGCACCACCTAGCATATCTACATTTAACACCAGCAACTACGCGATACCCTGCAAGCCACCGCGAGGGTGTTTTATCATAGGATAAACAAGATATCCATTTCGGGAGGTCGGAGCAAACGAGACTTTCCAACCTTTTACTATCCCATAGTACACATAATGTGCATACCAGCTTTCCTCATGTGTTGTCATAATAATGGCTTCATCAATCGCTCTTGCTCAGCTTTATAGTTCTCATGAAATTTACTCTTAATGAATATTTCAGAGCATGAAAATATTTTGGAATGCCATTGAATTCATTCAGAGTAATGTGATCTCAATATTAGAAAACTCTAAATTTCAGCGTTATACCAACAATATTTCCGTACGGATAATTCACTTTTTTCCGTGAAAGTCAGTACCCCGAAGTATAAATTTCTTTTTCCAATTTACTCCAAATTTTTTCCTGTGAAATGGAAAGAAATGGGAAGGTGGAAATGCGGAGATAAGACTTCGATGTATTTGGAATCAACGGAATGAAGTGGCCCGAAGAAGGAGACTTCTGGAGCGGAAGCTTTAGAATTATCCACACGGGATCATCAAATGAAATGCTGGAGTAGGCATAACTATCAGAAAGAGCGCCGGAATGCGTGTGAAAAGCTTCCTGTAATATAATAAAAAGATAATAATGGAGAAGAAGGAGACCAAACCTGTATATAACGTAGTGGTGCAGGTATACATGCCTTTGACGGACTATGAAGATGAAGAGGTCGGAGATGTTACGAAGATATCCCGTAAGTTATAAGACATGTAAGAGGAGAAAAAAAACCTAATTATTTTAGGAGATTGGAAGCCGTCGTCGGCGAACGTGAAAAGTGAGGAATAACTGGGAAATACGGATTTGGTAACCGAAATGAAAGAGATGAATGACTTCCGAAGTTCTGCACACAGCAAAAGATTGATGGTTGCTAACACATTGTTTTAAAACCACAACCGAAGAAGATACACGTGGAAAATTTCAGGAGATAGGAAATGATTATAAATAGACTACATTTTAGTGAAGGAGAGATTTAAGAACCAGGTGAAGGACTGCAAAAGCTACCCTGGGACAGACATTGACAGTGACAATAATGTAATGATGATGAAATTATATCTAAAACTGAAGAAATTGAAGAAGACTGTTAAGAACACATGGCAAGTAGAAAAACTGAAGGAAGCTCAACATCTGCACGCATTTCAAAAAGCAGTGGAAAAAAACATAGGAGAAGACCTGAACGAGAAATCAGTGGAAGAGCATTGGAAAAACAGTGAATGTAGACTACAGGACGCCGCAAAGGAAGCTCTTGGAAGAAGAAAAGTGGCCAAGAAGAAGCCATGAACCACGGAAGAAGTCTTAGACCTGGTTGAAGAAAGAAGTAAGTACAAAAATGCCGAAACTGAAAATGGGCAGCTTTGTTACAAAAGAATAAGGAACGAAATAAGTCGCAAAGCATGGATAGCTAGAGAAAGGCGGATGAGGAGCAAATGCGAGGATATTCAAAACAACGAAGCTCTTCAAAAGGTGAAAACTGCCTATACAATAGTGAGGAACCACTTTAAAGAACGGAGCGTAAGATGTAATGCCATTAAGGACAAGAATGGAGAACTTCTGAACGAAAATGAAGACAATGTGAAGAGATGGAAAGAGTATCTAGAGGAGTTATACAACGGAAACAATCTCAGCATGAGAGTGATAGAAGAGGAAATAGTGGTTGAAGAGGATGATTGGGATTGATATGGGAGCATCAATATTAAGATCGGAATTTGACGCTGCAGTAAAGGACCATCGGATGAATACGGCTTCTGGAATTGATGATATCACTGCAAAACTAATAAAAATGCAGGAGAGAAGACATTAAAACATCTTTAGAAAATTACCTACTACATGCGCTCAACAGGAGAAATACCCAGGGACTGAGAGAAAAACATTATCATTCCTACCCCCAAAAAGAAGAGAGAGGATGAATGCGAACATATCAGATCTATAAGCCTGACGACACCTGCATCAAATATAATGACAAGGATCATCAAGCTGAAGAGTTCCTGGATGAAGACCAATCCGGATGCAGGAAATGTAAGGGAACGAGAGAATCAATTATGGAGCTTAGGATGCTTATAAAGAACAGAATGGAGAAGGAAAAACCGATGTTCATTACATTCGTGGATTTAGAGAAGGCTTTTGTTAACGTGGATTAGAATTCAATGCTTTGAAATTTAAGAGGAAGTGGATGTCCAACAATGACCGAAGAATTATCCACAGTCTGTATATAAACCAAGTAGCTGTGATTAAATCATGACCCTGCTATGAAGAAGCAAGAAAAAATAAAGGAGTGAGACAAAGCTGTGCACTTTCTCCTGTAATTTTCATTGTATACATCGAGAATGCCATCAATGAAATCAAGGAGAAATCTTCAGCAGTGAATGTCCACGGAGAAAAAATTAGAATACTGCGATTCGCTGATGACATAGCACTCGTAGCAGAGACAGAGAAGGATTTGAATAAGACTCTAATAACCACGTAAAGGATAATGGCCAGATATCATCTGAAGATCAATAAGAAGAAAACTAAGATATTGGTGTGCAGCAAGAAAGGAGAGGCCAAAACCAACGTTCAACTAGGAAAACAAGAACTGGAATATGTGAAAGAGTTCTGTTACCTTGGAAGCCGAGTAGCTAACGACGGACGAAACAGGAAAGAAATAGTCAGCATAATAGCCCAGTCAAAGACGGCATTGCATCAAAAGAAAAATCTACTTAACGCTGGAAATACAAGCGTAGAAGTAAGGAAACAATTCATCAGAACGTACATCTGGAGCGTTTTTCTTTATGGCAGCGAGGTATGGACAATGACAGCAGCGGAAAAGAAAAGGATGGACGCATTCGAGAACGCATTACACTGAGAAGAAGTCGGAGCAACTCAATCGGCCGCATCATGAGATATGATTGCCTGATGAAGAAGTGGCCTGACGGACAAGTGGACGGGAAGAATGCCAAAGGAATGCTTCATGCTAGATGTATGGAACATGTGATGAAGGATGTAAAAGAGAAGAATTACGTAAATATGAAGAGATCAGCCTAGAAGGACTCAGTGGAAAGCTGCGTCAAACCAATCTGAGGATTGATGACCAATGATGATGAGCTAAAGGTGCCCGTTGAATGTCAACTGGAGGGAGAAATGTAATAAATACAATTTGTGTTTAGAAATATTGACATTTTTCATGAAGGGTAGAAATATTTTAAGGAAGGGAAGAAATAAGGGGTGAAACTTGTGTTATGGATAAAACTATGACTCGAATTCAGTATCGGAACCATAAATATAACTTGAACCAATGTAAAAATATAATTACCGTCCTGACCCATACCTGTGTCTTTACAAATAGAAGAATATTATTTAGAAAGTTTCAGGCTAGAAGAAACAAAGGAGGTTAGAAGGGTAATCGGAGGGAAGAGGTACGAATGTCTGATTATTATTGGCAATGAGGCCAGATTCGGGTTTTTGGGAATGCTAGGAACCACGGCATTACGGAGAGAATTGTACACCGTACGGTTAGCTACCGTACAATGCCTCAACGTAAGATAGTAAGCTTGATATCATACGATATCCATTGTTTTAGCAACAAATGCTATTACGGTTCCCAGAATCAGCCGGTAGCTATGGATGTATCGTCTGTTATCCTATCGACGACTTTGATCTCGCTGTAGCCCGTATCGTGAGTATGACTTCCCACTTACAATTGGATGGATGTCAGGTATGTTTATACTATTAATAGAGATTTTGGTTTTAATGACTAATATAAATGTGCAGCACGCGCAAGGGAGTGAAAATTTTGCTCAATTAAGTTATTTAAAATAATAATATCGTTTATCAATTTCTGGGCTAACGATTGATACATACTTTTAATTTATGCTTGCTCCAATGGGGCCGTTTACCATATTTTTTTATTGCCGAATATGATAGAGTTTGTAAAATGAAAACACCCGTTTTTTACGTTTTTTGATCCGTCAATTATTATTCGAGTTATCGGCGTCGAAAAACTGATGTTTTAACCCTTTCGGAAAAGTGAGTGTGGTGTAACCTCTGACGTTAATCGACTTCGTCCAATCACAACTGAGCCCGCGAAGCTACTTCGCCTTCTCGCAAAGGGGGGCACACAGCTGACTCTGCCAATCGGAGAAGTTACGACAGCATGTGTGCGAGCAGACCTTCCGAGAACCCCCCTCCACTCCCTCCCCTTACCATAAGAGCAGTCAAGGACGGGAGGAAAATGACGTCTGTGATATCAAAGCAGCTTTTTCGGTGGGCTTCACCTTTTGCTTCTTTTAATTTTTGATTTATGAATGAATGGTTGTGGTTAGAAGATTAATTTTTTCACTAAATTTCTTTTTTCATTTCCATACAACAATTTCGTGTACAAAATTGTGATTTCGGTTCCGAGTAAACGCCCCCATTTATAATGGAAGTGAAATCAAGGGTTGATATTTGCTTGGCATTGAACAAAAGTAAGTTTTTTTTATGTAATGAATTCATCATGTGGTATTGTACGTTAAATTCACCTTTATAATTTTATTTCCTCAGTAGTAAGCCCGTGCATTTGTAGCATTTGTACGTTTATAGTCTATGGTTCACTGCATAATCTCAATCATGAAAACAGTTTATTATGAATGAAATATAATTCCTTAATTAGAGGTAATTCTGCTGCATGTCTTTGTTTTTTATTCCTTTACCATGCAGATTGTGCTGCTGTGTGCGTTGGATTAAGATATGCAATGAGTTTACTTATACATTACTAATATTTATTTAATTAGGATAGACTAATTATGTCGCTCCGCCTTTATAATACTGTATTAATAAATTTTGAGCAGTGAAATGTGTTACATTAATACATAATTATGTGATTGATCAACTTTTAAGCCTTGTTTACATTTTCTTTCGTCGATTAGAGCATTATTTATTCCCAAAAAAATTCTCCAATTGTTAGATATACGATGCCGTTGTGGGTAGCTTCTTACTCAAAAGATACCCTATTCGTGCCTCAGCGAAGACTATTTTTTTACCTTTACCCTTCCATTGTTTTTCTTCGCTGAGCAGTTGTTCAGTTGCAGTTGCTCATTACTGAGCAAAATATATTTATTTACTCGTCCTATTCTAAGTTTTTCTCTGAAATCTTTTTCTCGGGACTGATCCTTGGACAATGAGAACATATAGGCAATATTTCACGGCTTTTTGGGATGTATTTTCCACGGCGAATAATTTACTATTTATTAATGACATTAATCTACCGGCATCTCAATTCAAATGATATATTCAAAATATACTTCCAATTCCCTACCCTGTGACAGGTACTTTTATCGCCTGGTTAAGTTTTTCATTAAAAGTGGAATTAGTCGAGATATCTTTGTATCCTCCCGCTGTTTGCCCTTCAGCTGGCTCTCAATGTAAAACACAACTGTAGAAATATCTAGAGTATCATGGAAAGAAAAGTTGCAAGCGTAACATTAAATGAACACGCTTTTTATGAACTTAGAGAGCTAAATAAATGAAAGGAAAAAGTATTAATTTAAAAAGTCTATATTCATTGTTAATTGCTTTTGAAATAGCTTAAATTAAATGCATCTGCAATTGTATCGTCATGCGCTGTACCTCAAAATATGATAATAAACTGCCACCTAGCAAATATGGCACCAGAAGATAGTGTTGCACAAGAACAGCTTGTTCAGGAAAATAAAAATTTAAATAATATGAGGGTATAAGGGTGCAAGGTGACCTATAGTTTAAGGGTGGAATTGTAATTCATATTCAGTTCAGTATTAACATTCATTTTCAAACAGTGCTGATTTCGACCATATAAAAAAGCAGGAATTTTCTGCTACCCTCAGTCCATTCATTTAAGTAGATATATGAAAGTTTAAGGGCTTTCGTATTACCTTTTATCCCTAAAAATGAATAAAAAGTCGTTTTTACTAATCCACTACATTTTTTATGCTTCGGAATTCTAAAATTAATTGGGTATTGGCCTATGTTTGCCTACTTCCCATTTATTTGTGTCAAACGGTCAGATGCAAAGTCAGTTGAGCTGAAAAATGATCCGCTATAAAATTCAAATATTCCGTTGATGTTCTTTGAACATGACAGCGAAATTTGGAAATTATGGCTACGTTAATACAGATAAAAATATAGAAAAAAAATTATGACATATAGCAAATATAATAATAATATATAGTAAAATATAATTTTTATGAAATGAAAGAAAAGGGCAAGAAAATGACAGATAAAGTTTTGTGCCTTTCAGTTTGGAATATGAGTTCTTATATCACCAATAGGTTTCCCATAACCCCTTTAATTTAGTATTTTCATCACACCACATCAGTGAAATAAAACCCATTTTCACTTCCCGATTCACCACACACCTCTTGATACATAATAAGGTATACTATTTTACCTATTACTGCCACGGAAAAGTTAAAAGAACATTATTATTAACAAGTATGATATAATAATAAATGATTAAAGGATTTGACAATTTCGTCATAATTATTCAGGTTGTATTACGTTTCCCCGTATCAGACATCCCCTCCAAAGATATCCCAGAAAACTAAATTGTGAAGGATTGTAACTGTCACACAGCAATTGGTTAATTAATTATATCAACCAGTCAGCCTACTGCCTGCTTTGCAGGCACTTTTCATAATCACTTGGTATGCAGACAGAAGGAAATTGCTATTTTAGAAATAGAGAAATGTGTCCCACTCTAATTACCACGCATGTTTTTGTACTTTTTTCTACACCATATTGTCATTACATGTTGTCTCCCACTCTCAAAAACCATATCTTTTGCATTTTTCTGTGCACCACAAACTGATAAAAATCCAAAATTGCTACCAAATCATACAGGGAGAGAATCCACACTCAACGAACCAAACCTCACTCTTTTAGCTCAAAACTTGGGAGAGAGAATAACAAAACGGATACAGAATGACTGACTGACAGACACGCTACAAGATCAATATATATTTGAATTAACCTGCTGATTTAGCAACAAACATTGATACATACATTTAGCAAAACACGCAAACAAACATATATAGCGACGTGTACGAATTTGCATAGGAACTATTTTCCCATGTTAAAAGATGGTGAAAACACTCTTTTTAACACTTAAATTTTCACAATTTCCGATTCCTTGACAAATATTTTAATACGTCTGTTCCATGTGCACAAATTTGTTTTTTAAAACGACGATCAGATAAGTATCTTCGGAGTGTACATCAAATTGATGCACCGAGGTCGAATGTTAAAATATCCTAGGGGGTTTGCAACCCCTATACAGTAAAGATTTTTATATTTTTTGGGCGGGAAGAAGGTACAAAGGAAATCTAAAACTATAGATATGTTGTGCGTGGACACGTTCTGCATTGAAGGCATTTTTTTCCACCTTCAGGGCTCTCAACCACTGCGAGAAAACACAATAAAACCGACTGGACTGACGGACATAGCTACAAACTTAATTATACTAATAAATGTTACATTAATAGTTATTAACCAGAGAGTTCATCACAGAAATTGTTTAGTATTGTTATCATTGAAAATAATATTACGAAAAATAAATTACCATTCTTGCGCTCAATTTCAAATGACTAGTTTCCTATGCATTTTTCTTTACGACAGTTGACAACCAGATGCAGTAGTGTTTCTTTTTTGGTTGATTTCGATCCAATTCATACATGACGTCACTTAAGACGATATATTCCCGAAGATATTCGAACCCTATCACATGATAACGATGGTGGAAGCAGTATTACCTAGCGAGGTATCGTACGATATCTGGGAGCAGTGCTATCATACGATAACACATAGCGACGAAACAACCGTAATTTGCACCCTGGAAAGTAATTTCACATGGTTTCAGAGGTTATTTAGAAGATATGAAGGATATTTATTGGCAGAATAATTGATTCTTGCAATTCCTGCTAACCTAAAATTATCTTTTTTAGTTTTTTCTGCAGTTCTGAAATTATAGTTACATGTTTCATACGCCCTATGGATTTTGCAGTTCACCATTCCTAACTTCGAATTTGCTGCTATATCTAATCGTGATCGCATGGGTGGAAATGTAACATTTGGAGCATCGGAGTAGGCTTCACAAGAACATATACCTTCACCATATCCGGTTATAAGTACGGGTAGGTATTGTAATCCACTTATTTGAACCATGATAACATTTTCTCACGTAAAACTCTGAGAACGTAGCACAAACATGCAGAGACATTAGATGATATATCGTCAATATATTACAAGACAGAGAAAACTCACCTCCACCTACATTATACTTTTGATAACAATTGATACCATACATACCATAATTAGCCATAATTAGATCTCTATTAGTTCTTCTTCTATTTATATGGGCATATTAATTGGATTCCTAAGTTTCTGATATTTAATCAACTTTCTCAGCATACCAAATTTCAATTACACTATCGAAGTTCATTGTATATATTCCACACAACTGTCATTATTTATGTGAAACAGATGTATCTGTCAAATGATACTGGCATTAAGGGAACAATTTTTGCAAGGTATATATGACAACTCGCGGCTAAGCTTAAGGCCACCGAGTGCGTCCACCGGGGTGTGGATGGTGAGTCGATCTCTGGATATAGATGTTAGCTACGAAATAAGCGAGTTTACTCATCAAATAAGCAGTCGTGGACAAAAAGCGACGGAATTTCGAGGGGAAATTGGTCTATACATGGGTAAAGAAGGCCAATAAATAATACAGAACCTGTGAAGATGCCGTGACTTGGCGAAGGGAGGCCGTCAAAAAGTATGCATTCCATCACCCGGAGGAGAGGGCAGCAGTTCTTCTTCATATGAGTAAAGGTGGAGACTACAGAGGTCGGAACAGCGACATTCATTTCACTACAGGCGTGGTAACATTTACTTTAACGGCTGTAGTACTGCGATGTGGAAGGCAAGGGGAAACCACCACATTATATCCCGAGGAGTCAAGACGTGATGGAACCCTCTCGAGTAAAATATTCCGGAGGAAAAATAGTCCCCCATTCGGATCTCTGAGCGGGGACTACCCTAGAGTGTACTTAAGTGAAGTATCATAAACATTTTAGGGTTGGAACAAGAAACGTTAGATCGCTAGGGACCTGTGGAAAACCGGAAAAAATAAAGATGGAATGAGAATAATGGACCTCTACGTATTAAGACTTAGCGAAATAAAGTGGCCCGAAGAAGGACTCTTCTGGAGCGGAAGCTTTAGAATTATCCACACGGGATCATTAAATGAAATGCTGGAGTAGGCATAACTATCAGAAAGAGCGCCGGAATGCGTGTGAAAAGCTTCCTGTAGTATAATAAAAAGATAATAATGGAGAAGAGGAGACCAAACCTGTATATAACGTAGTGGTGCAGGTATACATGCCTTTGACGGACTATGAAGATGAAGAGGTCGGAGATGTTACGAAGATATCCCGTAAGTTATAAGACATGTAAGAGGAGAAAAAAACCTAATTATTTTAGGAGATTGGAAGCCGTCGTCGGCGAACGTGAAAAGTGAGGAATAACTGGGAAATACGGATTTGGTAACCGAAATGAAAGAGATGAAAGACTTTCGAAGTTCTGCACACAGCAAAAGATTGATGGTTGCTAACACATTGTTTTAAAACCACAACCGAAGAAGATACATTTGGAAAATTTCAGGAGATAGGAAATGATTATAAATAGACTACATTTTAGTGAAGGAGAGATTTAAGAACCAGGTGAAGGACTGCAAAAGCTACCCTGGGACAGACATTGACAGTGACAATAATGTAATGATGATGAAATTATATCTAAAATTGAAGAAATTGAAGAAGACTGTTAAGAACACATGGCAAGTAGAAAAACTGAAGGAAGCTCAACATCTGCACGCATTTCAAAAAGCAGTGGAAAAAAACATAGGAGAAGACCTGAACGAGAAATCAGTGGAAGAGCATTGGAAAAACAGTGAATGTAGACTACAGGACGCCGCAAAGGAAGCTCTTGGAAGAAGAAAAGTGGCCAAGAAGAAGCCATGAACCACGGAAGAAGTCTTAGACCTGGTTGAAGAAAGAAGTAAGTACAAAAATGCCGAAACTGAAAATGGGTAGCTTTGTTACAAAAGAATAAGGAACGAAATAAGTCGCAAAGCATGGATAGCTAGAGAAATGCGGATGAGGAGCAAATGCGAGGATATTCAAAACAACGAAGCTCTTTAAAAGGTGAAAGCTGCCTATACAATAGTGAGGAACCACTTTAAAGAACGGAGCGTAAGATGTAATGCCATTAAGGACAAGAATAGAGAACTTCTGTACGAAAATGAAGACAATGTGAAGAGATGGATAGAGTATCTAGAGGAGTTATACAACGGAAACAATCTCAGCATGAGAGTGATAGAAGAGGAAAGAGTGGTTGAAGAGGATGATTGGGGATTCATGTGGGAGCATCAATATTAAGATTGGAGTTTGACGCTGCAGTAAAGGAGCTTCGGATGAATACGGCTTTGGAATTGATGATATCACTGCAGAACTTGCAGTGAATTGCACTGCTGAACCAGTTTCTTCAGTAAAAATATTTCTATATGCGATAAATAATAGTCAAAGTTAATTAATAAATATACATTCAATGAGAAAAAATTATTTTATAAACGGAAAAAAATTTTAATTAGGGCCACGATTGTGGCTTGCGCGCCTAAACGTTTAACAAAATTCCGCGCGCCCACTGAAAGTTTAAGGAGATATTTCTACGAAATCAGAAGCATAGGGCCGAAAATGGCATACGGTCTGTCGTATAACTTTTTACTCTATTACAGAGAAATGAATTATGACTAATGTTATTCCGCAAGAACTCATTACAAATTGTGTATCCCATAATTCAGACATGATACATATCTGACTATTTCTTTTAATCGTAGAATATAAACTATGATAAATCCTAGATTAATGATGAAATGACACGTTTCTAATTACGTAATGACGCGTTTTTTTTAAATAGTAATTCTGAGATAAATTCAAGAAATCAAATAAAAATATTCAGAAACAAGTCCTCCAACGAAGAAAAAATATCAACTATCTATAACGAAATATCGTCATTATATACATGTCTCCCTTCTTATTTATGCCAGAAAGGAAAAAATAAAGGTCTTCCTCCTGTCTCCACAATTTTTTCTCTCGCTGGTAATACTGCGCACGCCTCAAATCGCTGAGCATGCCAACATATATTTGATTTTGGCGTCAGTTTCGTGGTTTCTAATCCCGGAAATTATAGTGGGTGAGAAAAGACATAAAGCGTCTGGTTTGCATGAATTCTTTCACATGACATTTATATTTACTAGCCATTATCAAAAATGCTGAATTTTCATAAGGCTGAATAATAAATACATACAATGCATGAGGCTGAATATGGAAAATTTTCTCTTCAATTAATTTTAAAATTAGCAAAGTCAGCTCTTTTAAAAATATAAATCTATCTTTTTTGTTTAAAATTTTTACATAATATTAGAAGAGAATTTTGCTGTTTACACTACCACTTGTTCGGTTTTGTCTGTCTTTTCTATGTATTTTAAAAGATTTGGGAAATATTTCTGAGTCAGGAATGTCATTCGTCAGCCAACTTTTAGTTCCTATAATTAAATCTGCATCAGTAGTATGAATAAGGCGATGGAAATCAGGTATTTTGTTTTTAGGATTTCGGCAATTAACTATTGCTGCGTAAATATTGTCACCTCGACTATCATTAAGGCTACAAGGGAGAACTGAGATGCTAGCTCTAGATCGTAGTCCGTGATTCGAAGCGCCAGGACTAACAAGGGGAGTGTCCGATAACCGGGTCGCCGATCTTGATGAAAATTCGTATGCATATAGAACTCCGGATGCTGTTCACGAATCACCCCACATATGGGCGTATATATCCAGTAGTTTAAGCAAAAAAGGCGTTTAAACATTTATAGGCTGTACAAAATCCCTATTTATCAACATCCGGGAATCAAGGGTGTTGTAGTCCAGTGGTCAGCGTACGGGGCTGCGGTGCGGAAGGGCCGTGTTCGATTCCCGTCGACGAAAAAAAATTTTATGCTTATTTTCTTTTTTTTTCCTTCGTGGATTTCGATCTTAAAATCTAATTTTTACTTTTATATTCAAAGTTTTTTTTTTAATGAGTGGAAATATTTTTTTTCGCGAATACCATAGGGCTTGTTTTTTTTCTTTCGCGCGAAGTCTACGTAATTTCTTTGTTTCCACATTCTTTCACCATGCAGACTTGATTTGTTCTTTCATTTGCAAGATCTCCTGTTGATATCATAATTATAAAATAGTCTAAATAATTGTTACATCATTATTTATAAGACCCACGATTACAGAGCCCCGTTTTCTTGTTTTGTCCAGTTTTGAAAAAAGGGGAAAAAAGGGGGAAATGTGATCGGCTTATCTACTAATTTCTGTAATCGAATCACCATTTCTCGGTCAAAAGGCATACAAATAAATACATTGTAATAAAGCTCGTCGAGAAAGACTCGTGTTATAAATGGCGAGAGTGACCACTTGCAGAAAATTTCCATGAGCCAATAATTTAATTTAATTAACGGTTGTTTTCCGAATGCATTATTGCTCCTCTCTTCGACCCTTCCTCCAAAAACTATCGGTAGGGTTAGAAAGGGAGTGCAATTCGTTGCATTTTTAGTTCACCGTCAACATTTGAACCGCAAGGAGCTGTGATTCTCAAGCAGTTGTGCGTCTGTGATTTTTCTTGTCGGAGTCGTGAGTCTTGAGAGTTGCTGACAGGATATTTGGTTTCATAAAATCCTGAATTCAGGTATGCAATTTGAGTTTTAATTCGCTATACATATATCTCAAATTTAAATTATTTTATGATAAATTAAATTAATTAAGAAATTTCTTTGGTATGCATCTGTATGACAAAGTATAATGTAAATTACAGGCTACTCCTAATTATGGATTAGGTACCTGGAACATCTTCCGAAAGAAATAGTTCTACCAGTAACGAAGATGGTCAGGAAAATCTCACCTTGTTTTCTGAAGCCTTCCGTCATTGTGCCTTTCTCCTGCGTGATGGTGGATATATTTCGGAGTCTGCTAATGGAGAGCCCTCCCCGCGCTCCGTAGCAGTAGGAGAGGAAATGTTTTCCAGAATTTTGGAAATGATGGATGAGATAGATTTTGAAACGGTTGACGAACTAGTGGGAGAAGATGACCCCGATGGTACGGAAGAATATTTGGAATTATCGTCTGCTTCCACGGAGGACGACAATGGGGGAGAGGAGAAGTCGTCGTCTTCGAGTGACGTTAACGTCGGACCTTCACCAAAGAAAAGATGCAGGGTCCCCTTGGAAACAAAAATTAAAGCGGTTACTGTGGCTAAACTCAATCCTCGGTGGTCATTGAAGTCACTTCGCTCTCGTGTGACACGACGGTTAAAACGCCTTGAGGAACTAAAATCCTGGGAAAAAGATATCCGTTCCGGTGGAACCAAGAGAGATAAGTGGGATTTAATCGACAAATGGACTTATGACAGGTTTTGCGAATGCAGAGCAAATGGCGAGCATGTGACGACGAGAATGGTACAGCAGTGGGCTGTGGCAGCAGCATCTCAATTTTTGGCCGAGGATTTTCAGTTCAACGCTTCTATGACGTGGACAAATCGTTTTAAACGTAAACATAAGATTCGACAGAGGAAAGTCACCCGATATGTGAGTCAAAAGGACAGAAAGTCTGCGGAGGACACAATGAAGGTAGCTCTTCTGTTCCAGGAACAAAGCAGGAAGCTGATTTCAATGTTTGAACCATCATTGGTAATTAATACTGACCAAACGGGATGCGAGTACCGTGCCCAAATTAGACGTACGCTTTCTTATCAAGGCGAAAAAGCTACAGAAGTGTGCGTGAGCCAGTTAAAGAAAATGACTCATTCATACACAGCACAATACAGTGTGACATGTTCAGGTGAACTGTTACCAAAGGTGTTTATTTGCTTGCAAGAGGTAACAGGAAAGTTTGGACCAAGAGTCACATTGGAGGTGGGAGGTGCAATGGACAGGTACAGAAACGTATTTGTGACTTGTTCCAAATCTGGGAAACTTTTGACAAGCACGTATGAATTGTTTTTGGACAAGGTATTGGCGCCATACGTGAAAAAAGAGAAGTTTCTTCTTTTCATCGATTCCTGGGCGGGGCAAACGAATCAGGCACTGTACGACGAACGGTTTGTGGACGACTTCAATGAACCTACCTGCACAATTAAGGTTATTCCGCCAAAATGTACTCCAATTTGCCAACCCTGTGACGTTTATTTCTATAGACAAGTGAAAATATTTATTTCACGAATCCAAAACGCGACAACTCTTCTGCGAGAGAACCGTGATTTAACAAGCCGATTGGACATGATAAATATTCATTCGCTCATTCACAAACAGTTGTCCGCGCCAGTGTTTAGACCAATGCTTATGTATTCATGGTTTGCTTCAGGACTCTCTAGCGAGCGACAGGTTTTGCTAAATGTAAAACAAGTTTTGTTTCCAGAAGATATTTTGAAATCAAAATGTGATTGTGGTGAACAAAGTTTCGCAAGGTGTTCTTGGTGTTCTAAATTTTTGTGTTTTAAATGTTTTTTTGATGACTACCATCCGGAGAGATGCCAACAATGACAGAAAGAGATAGAATGGCGATTGACTTAATTACCTTGTAAATTTATTATTGCCAGAAATTAAATTAAATTATTGGCTCATGGAAATTTTCTGCAAGTGGTCACTCTCGCCATTTATAACACGAGTCTTTCTCGACGAGCTTTATTACAATGTATTTATTTGTATGTCTTTTGACCGAGAAATGGTGATTCGATTACAGAAATTAGTAGATAAGCCGATCACATTTTCCCCTCCTTTTTTCAAAACTGGACAAAACAAGAAAACGGGGCTCTGTAATCGTGGGTCTTATAAATAATGATGTAACAATTATTTAGACTATTTTATAATTATGATATCAACAGGAGATCTTGCAAATGAAAGAACAAATCAAGTCTGCATGGTGAAAGAATGTGGAAACAAAGAAATTACGTAGACTTCGCGCGAAAGAAAAAAAACAAGCCCTATGGTATTCGCGAAAAAAAAATATTTCCACTCATTAAAAAAAAACTTTGAATATAAAAGTAAAAATTAAATTTTAAGATCGAAATCCACGAAGGAAAAAAAAAGAAAATAAGCATAAAATTTTTTTTCGTCGACGGGAATCGAACACGGCCCTTCCGCACCGCAGCCCCGTACGCTGACCACTGGACTACAACACCCTTGATTCCCGGATGTTGATAAATAGGGATTTTGCAGCGCCTATAAATGTTTAAACGCCTTTTTTGCTTAAACTACTGGATATATACGCCCATATGTGGGGTGATTCGTGAACAGCATCCGGAGTTCTATATGCATACGAATTTTCATCAAGATCGGCGACCCGGTTATCGGACACTCCCCTTGTAAGTGTCATCATCTAGCTCCAAGGTCATGCCAACTACCAACTTTCTCAAGCCCACAAATAAAATGATCAATAATGCTAGCAAGGTGTAGGTTGAATAAAGTCTATTTGAGGACAGTAAGCACGGTATATTCTTCCTCCTGAATTCATATATTTTGGTAGATTATGCGACTGTAAAATTATAGGATTTATAACCATTTTTAACGATAATTTTAAGATACCATAGACTTCAGAGTGACAGGCCTTCATTGAATGTGAATTCATCCAATAAACCAATGTGCCTTCTTGAAACAATAAATCGATCTTAGGTTTTCATTCATGAATATGTAGTAGTGCTGAGTAACGTGTACTTAAATAATCATCACTAGAGCCTCACTCTTTTGCTGGTTTATCCAATTATTTTTAGTTTAGTGGAAATTATATGGAGTTTCTAGGATCGTGTAAGATTCATCCATTTGCGATGTAGAGATTATATCATGCAATTAAACGCGTTGTGAGAGAGACGGAAATGATGAAACAGGTTAGTTAAGAGCTCTTATGACGATAAGTTTAGGAATGGGGTTATCAAAAGGGAATAACCTCTAGAATGAAATGAAAGCCCTGAAGTATGTCCGAGCTGCGGATGGTGGATCAACCTCTAGTATAGACGTTAGCTGTGATATGAGCGAGATGTCTTGTCAAATTAACAGTCGTGAACAAAAAGCGATGGAATTCAACGGTGTGATTGGTTTGTTCTTGAGCACGGTAGGGCACTCAAATTGTACAGTAATTTAAAAAAATTATGTTATTTGACATAAGATCTTCTTCTTCCGTGAATGTGGAGACTATATTGATGTATACAGTGGCACTCATTTCAATGCAGTCCTTGTGAAATTCAGTGCTCAAGCTCAATGCGGAAAACGTGAAAACCGCCACATGTATATATTTCGAAGAGAAACAGCTACATCGCTCAGTTCCTCTTCACTACAGACACGGTTGGAATCACTTAGTGTGTAATATTCCGTAAGTAAAATAGTTAAACATACTTAAATCGAATGGGGACGATGCAAAAGAGTACATCAGTCATGTTTAATAATCATTTTAAGGTGAAACATAGACTGCAACAATCAACGAAGAACAATCTTCGGATCATCTTTCTATCATTTCTTTTAATGCCTCCTACCCGGCTATTTCCTGGTGTATACCTCTCCTTTGTCTTTCGTTTCTTACTTCCTGGAGTCGCATGTTCACATCATTCTGCTCGTTGGTGGTTGCGCCTCTATACCGTGATATATATTCCTTCAACAAGTCTATCAAATGAATTAAAATGGGAAGCATTGTCGGATCGCAGATTGATATTTAGACCATATCGATTAAAAAAATTCCAAAATAATATTTTCACTGATGACGTTAAAAATATTTTGCCAACTGCAAATTACTATGGTAGACTGGACTATAATCACGAAATTAGAGATATCGATTGCCGAACTGACATTCAAAATGTCTTTTTTTTCCTCATACAGTTACAGATATGCATACCTGTAAATATATCCAATAGCATAAATACAAGTCTATCAATGGATAGCATTGGTAGTTGGATGCTGATATAAGGACTTCAAGCTGACCCAGTATCATGTTGCATGCTTGCTTTGCTTTGTTTTTTCTTTTATAAATTTTGAAGTACTGACTAGTGTATTATTAGTAATATATAGTATAGTAATAATAATTTATTACTAATATTTTTGCATGATTTGTGGTGCATGTTTTGTGTGAATTCACCCCCTGCCACACACCTAATGGTGGCTTTCATAGTAATACGTAAATGTTGATGTAAATAATTAAGTTTTAACTTGGAATTATGTACTGGGGATGTTCATACATCATTTACTGATCTTTGGGCCTCTTTTCCCAATAGTGATGAACTCTTTAAAACAAATATGGTTCCAAATTTATGTAACATAAAAGGCACCATCTTCAAAGAGAGCAGTAGGGAATGAAATTAAACGCTTTGTATAGTAAAAAAAGTTTTTTATACTCGACTGATGTTTCAAACTATCAAACCGGCTTTAAAAGCCTTCTAGACTTGGGGAGGACAACGTATAGCATGCATCCCCAAAGGGGCACGCAAAGACGTTATTTCGGCAGGTGGATCTATTATAATGGCACTACGAGCTGGGACAGCACAGAAAGGAAATCAGAACACAGAGCAATGAGAAGTTAGGGGGATTTGAGAAAAAAGGAAGGTAAGTTTTTGAAGGAGAGGGAAGAGGGAGGTTAGTCAAATTTAGGTAAGAAATCCACATGAGTGACTACATGGATGAAAACAGGAGCGAAACCTGCTTTCGCAAAATGAAAAAACTGTTTTAAGGTCAAGCCCATGGCGGGTTCGGAGGGGGAGGGCTATTCGCAATAATATTCTATAATTCTGCGAGTAAAGGATGGGTTCTTTTTTTCTGAATAATAATGCCGGAGAGGAAAAACTCTTACGTCATAGCTCTTTCAATTCCATCCTCCAAACCTGTAGTTGCTTGCGAGTCCCGTTGCTCGACATCACCCCGTGCCCTTGAAGATCTCAAATCTTACCCTCCTCACGGGAGAGATAAATTTTTCCTCCTGTATTGAGCTTACTCTCACGCGTAATTTTCCAAATGGAACAATTATTAACGGTGGCAAATGATTGATTATTCGGTGCATATTTGATTCTGGCACAAATTGCAATTCCATGACGGGCAAAGTCTGCTACACACCGACGACACGTCCACCAGTCAATGCTCCATTCCTAATTTTTGGCACAGAGAGTCACTTTAGATGACCAAATTTCGGCTATGTATTTCCCCGTCGTATCGACAGGAGTTAAACGAGAATTGGCTAATAATAACTATAACCCCATTATTTTCAACGAGTTGAAATTCAAGACAAACCATCGTTTTTATATTAATGACTGGAAAATTGCACTCACAGGACTCAAAATTGCTAAGAAATCAATGAGAGGGGAGAGACATTAATCATTCGTTGCATTATAAAAACATTTATTCACCAACTACTGACTGTAGAGAGGACTCAAAACCACAGTATCTATGCATCCACATACATAAAACGGAACGTCATGACTGACTGACTGATTCTTTCACTCATCTACGCATAGACCAAACTAAAGGTGATAAAAACGTGAAATGTTGAGAAAATATCCTTATTATGGTGTAGAGGCGAAATAAGAAAGAATTTTTGCGCAAATAATTTTTAAAGGTTTTTCTTCCCCTCAATGTTGACTTATAGTTCTCAAGAAAATCATTGAAGACTGTGAAAAAGTTTTATATTAATTTTTTAATTTGTTGTACCCGGGTAATTAGAAGTGAATGTTCATTACTGAAAGGGCGAAGGAATACATATTTTAATTATTTCATTCAGGTTTATCATACGCTACGTTTTTGGCTAAAATTTGCCTTTTTACTTCCTCCCTTTGCATGTCATAGTTCACCAAAGACCAGTGCCAAGTGTACACTATAATTCAAATTTTTACTTGAAATCTATTATCATCTTTAGCACTAGAAATGCCGTATTTCCCCCATACCTAAAAGCGCCGGCGGCGGTTATTTTGTCCACTAGGTGTTTTCTCTTGCTTTCGTGGTTTGTATGAGTAAATGTACGCATACATTCAATTTTGAGGTGATATATAAGAAATATATATATAAGTAGTATATAAGTAATATATAAGAGAAATCAATAATTTGAAATAAGAGCGTATGCTTTCCCGGCGAATTGATTGAAGAAAGGATACATAAGGTGGCCATAACCTCCGGATCGACACTCATCTGCGCTGATGACGGTACACGAGTCGAGGACCGATACGTCGGCTGTGGACCAACTAACCCGGTGAATAACCCGAGAGGAATTTCTTCTATAAATAATTTATTTTTTTCGCTTTTACACAAACTTTGGAACTCAATGATATATAACCAATTGCGCATTATACGGTATAGATAGTGGTAGTTTAGCGCTATAATAGGTTAATTGATTATATATCCAGTATAAACTATCAGGAATTGTTTATAATGTAAGTTACAGCATTCAATCACACATATATTAATGGAATACTAGTTCTACGATGCTAGACATTATTTTTCATGACACAGAGCATATGTAATAAGTTTTTCACTTACTGCTGTGCATTTTTCGCACGTATAATTTTGATATCTTGAACATTTTTCCATAATTTTGTTTCCTATGCATATTTTTACCTGATACTGATGTCTTTTTCTTATTTTTGTACCTGAAATGAAATGTGTTGGCCATGGCTCTGACTTGATATACTCGATAGGTCGTTTTTAAGGTAACTTAAATTGAACGAATGACCACTGATGATTTGTGAAGTAACCTCTTTTTATGTCATCCATGCGTTAATCGCAGCTAAATCTAGGATAATATATAAAATTTGCTCAGGCCATTGGCGAGATCCAGTGCGCGTAGTGTATTTCCTTGCCATTTAGTCCTGTAGATCTACTCCATATTTTGTGGAGTTGTAGAAACTGACATTCTGGTAATATTTTTTCTGTACTAATTATTTTTATGCTGGGATGCATGGTACTAAGCACCAACACGTTTTTTTTACCTTCGTCTGCTGTCATTGTATTGTTTTCATGAATTAGGACTGTGGTATCGTACAACCTAGCCTTTGACCACCGAACTTCTCCAGGAACTCCACGTCTGGTTATATTCATTTATCCGACAATTCTAATTTTCCTTTAGTTTTTTGGTCATATACAGCGACATAAAAAAATTATCTGTCGTTGTATTTTGTCCTGAATTAAATCTTTGGGAAAGCAGAACTGTGTATGTGTATCCCAAAGGCTTTTGATGCATATCTTGAGACAATTCTGAGAAAGTCTATGAAATTTTCCAGTAATATATTTGCACAATAATGAAAAAAAATCTCAGAAATCATACAAGAAAACATGTAAATTCAATTCGTTCACGTTACCACTACCTGTCATTCCAGAAGAAAATCTTATTTGGGAGGAAAAAAATTATAAGACGAAAATTTATGCAACTGGTAAAAATCACCGCTCTGGCGCTTTTAGGCATACCTATATACTAATATTTCATTAACTAAGAGGCCAAAAATAATTATTTTTGGCGGATTAACGTTAAACTAAAATTCTTTAAAAATCACGAAATATCAACAATTTTATCCATTGTAAAAAAAGGTGGCCATTCGAAATTCAAAAACGGTCAAAATGCTCGCTCCGGCGCTTCTAATGTTAACACTTCTTTCTTATTCTTTGGAAAGCCTAAAGCTTCAAAGAAGATTATGCAAAAACGTAATCAATAGAAGTAGTGATATAGGAGATCTATAACTTCTCTGCTATTGCTAGGATTTGTTTTCCATACATATTCCTCATCTCCAACGATGGTGAACCTGGAATGCTAAGATATGATTTGCACTATTGCCTGCACCTTTAGTTTTTATGGAGACTCTTTTAGCGATTGGTTTTGCACGTAAAAAGCGCGAAAAATACACAAAATATAAGATTATTTAGCCCTCAATGTTGTCGCTCGTTTCAATGTGTTACCCTGCTCCATGCGCTTTCATATCATTATTTTTTACCTATTGATGGCATACATTTAGTGAAAATATACATTGGATATGCTGATAATATGCCTGAAAGGACAATACATAGTTCTTATTGCTAAGTGCAGCAGTTTTGTCCGGGTGATCCATTGCGGTCAATCTTACTTGGATTAGCAGTTCTAAGAAGGTGCACGAAGGTATTTGTGAGGTATTTGAAGATCATAACGCAAGTAACTTTACCGCTTATGACTGTTACCCTGCAAGTGCTTTAATTTTCTGTTTATAAGCAGCAATTACCTGCATGATTACTCTAATAAAACATAACATCTTGATATGTGAATGGGTTAACATTATTAAATCAGTAAAGAGCTCAGAGCATGCATATTTGAGGTGCTGTAAAGAGGCCCGCTGCATTCTGAAGATCTTCATCAAAAGCCTTCAATCAAAACATTAAAATGTTTTATATTTCAAGGCTTATTACAATTGAAAAATGGCATGAGTTGAAATTGATTGTGATGCATAACTACGTTTAAGCCAAAACGTGATTTCAAAATGTTTTCACAAGTGCTGGTTATCCAAAATTGTAGAAAGGATTCCATGAAGGTGAAATTTAATGAGGCCCAATGTAGTTGTATTTTCTGGAAAAGTTACGAATAAAATAGATACAAGACAATAATGCTTGTTTAAATCCTATTTTACGAATAAAAGATTTTTTATTCTCAACTGCGATTTTATAAAGCGTTATTTGTTAAAATTAGGTCACCTAATTAAAAACCGTAATCATTACAACCATAGTCATTTCTAAACTCGACCTTCAAGTAAATGATTTGGAGGAGTACGCCCATAAAAATAAATTTTTAAAGACTGACTTTATTTACTACTTTCGCATTTCGCAATTTATAAATCCTTGGTAAACTTTCAACTTTCATTTTAGTCAGTACGGCCGTCAATTAATGCGAATAAATCTTTAAAAACTGCCAGTAAAGTAGAATTGCATGAAACGGGTTTTGACGCTAAAGCATTATTGTCTTGTATCTATTTTATTGCTGTTTGTGAGTGTTACACTTTCAGTTAATTTCATTTTTACGAGCACTACAAAGCTGTCAAGGAGCAAGATCTATTCACTAAGGTAGGATCATGAAATTTTGAGGCATGGAAGTGGACCCTGATTTTTTCAATTACGGCACACGAATGATAGTATATTTGGACCAACTCAAATTCCCTACAGATCAAACATAATATTTTGACTTACATGACATCGGGAAATTCGGGTCTTCTGGATTTTTTTTCTATTTAATAGCACATATGCTGACATCCCACAGTTGATTGAAAAACGCTGTTGTATCGTGTTTAGAACGTGTGAACGGACGTGTTTAGAAAAACATGTCTGATTTATTTATTACGTTGTTGGTATAAATAAACTTTGACCCTGCCCATACTAATCGAGAGGTATAAGGTAGTTTTCTTTGTTAAAACAAGACTTGCTGGCTGCAATTCATTTCCCACAATAATTCTATTCATTATCACGGATGGATAGTAGCGCAGAAATGTATAGTTACTTTTTGTCATTAGCTCTACCTACCTGTAGTGCGCTACCATTTTTGTAAAGTAGCTGTAAATTTAGCAGCTACCGGAATTTCAGAGCTTGTAGCTGTTATCAACAGCTAATTTTCAGCTACTTATCCGAAGCACTAGATAAACTACGAAATCGAGTATCGCGAAGCAGTTTGAAAAGTCCCTTGTAACTCAATAAAGCCTCATGCCACTTAGAAAGGATTTTCCAATCACTTTACCTGTTTACCCCACTTCCTCCCATACTATTTTACGACCTTTGTTGAACGCGGTAGCTTTCAAAAGAGATATTTTCCAAATCATAATAATGACCACAATATTTGTCATCATGTAGTTTTTTGTAGTTTTAAGCAATAGAAATGCAAATTTGATAACATTAGTGGCCAGTTTTCAGTCCAGTTCTCGGGATGAACACATACAAAGAAATACGCTGGGCGGATTGAAGGAGATGGTAGTAACGCAATTACTTTTATTGGCCAAAAAAGACATTTCTTACACACATTTATAAAATTTTTTTTGAATTATGTTAAAATAAGAAAAACTTTGGAAAACAGCCGATTTAAATTTATCAATGTAGGTAACAATTTATCTTTGTAAGCGAGATCGTGTAAATAACTGTAATTAGATCCCGATATTTAGATTTTTTCTGCCAGGATTAAATCAAAATTAAAGTATGATGGGAGCAATGTAAGACCGTTTGCGATAAAAACAAATTTCTCTGCTTTAGTTTGGCTTTGCCAGGACTCTCAACGGTAAAATCGATGGTCGGCAAATTTAATTGGTGGAATTTAGGCATGGTAAAGGGAAAATACTTGGTTGATTCCACAGTTTATTTCGACTCTACCGATTTGTACCTTTAATGGTCATCCTCAGGAGTAAAGACAGAGAGCTCTCTCCTTGTGAAGGTTGACACCGGAAGAGTGAAAATGAATTGTGAAATCAACCAAGTATCAGTTAAGAGCAAAATTGTTATAAAATTTATAAAATTAGAAAAAAAATGTTTGTGTGCTATCAAATATGACGATATTGCAAAATCGGACCTTTTCAAAAACCTGTGATAATAAGGCTTTATATAAACAAAAGAAGCCATTTCAGAATATAATACACCAGGCTGAACCTTCAAATATCACGTCGTATGGACGTCGTAAAACTTGTTTTGAAGTAAGGCAAAATTAACATTTTGCGCTACGAAGGTTTTAATTTTGCGCTCCCTATCATCTTCCCATATTCTCCCCCCCTAATTCCGTCTTCCTTCGAAATTCAACCTCCTCACAAGAGTCCGTCACTTCCTGCCTCTTCGGCACTTAAAAAAAATACCGCAGTGGAGGGCGAAGAAGAAAATCAGGAGGAGTGGGAAGGGGCTATAACTCTACCTCACCTGCTCTCATTCTCTATTATTATATTTATTCGTCAAAATCTTTGTATTCATTCGTCCAACTTAAGACCACAAATGAATGTCGGTACCTATAATTTTAATCCCCCCAACCCTAGGTGCTGCCACCTGTCGTTTAACGTAAGTTAATGCTTACACCGTGTCGCCCTCCATCCCTGCCCCCATTTGGTGAAAAATGTCAACATGGACCAAATTACTCACCACTTTGTAGTGGCAAAAAACACTCAAGTTGTAACCGCCCTCCTCGGAGACATCAAATGCTTGAGATCGACGCTGAAAGTATACTTTTAGGAGGGTTCTAAGCGGTGATGTTTGGACTAATAGGAAAATGTAGGGCTAATTTTGTATGTGGTTCGCTATGTTTGTATATTAATCTTAAAAGAAGTTTTGAACACAATATAATAGTTCGGACAATAGTTAACGTACAGAAAATGAGAGATCAAATGAAGTGCATTAATACTGCCGTGGTGTAAAAAACACATCACTTTAGGAACATATCCAACAGCACAAATGGTATCATTGGAACTGAAAGTTAACTCTCCTAGGAAATTACGGACAGAAAATATCCGAAAAAGTTTTCACGTAGTCAGAGGTCTAAGGTCATATAAGAATAGAATAGGTAGATAGCTAAAGAATAGATACTTATTAATAGCTATCTAGCCCCACTTTCTAAAAGCTCTAAAGGCAAATACCAACGCTATGTTCAACAAGTAAAAATAGAATATTACAATCGCTGGAGACACCGTGCAGATGCAAGAGCTATTTAGAGCCAAAGGCCATTTCTGGTATTCTTTTCAATATTTAGTACTTGAGAATGCAAACCCCCAGAAAGGGATGGAAAAGCCCTCATATTGGCATAATTTGGCAATCGATATGAAGATCTCGAGGTTCTATGATTGTATCCTTTGAAAAATTTACCAACCCAAGGTCCATGATAAATGAAGGTCCATTAAATATGTGCACAACCAAACCTGGATGCATATTTTCAGCAGTTAAGGAAACCGGCGCTCATAAAAAAATATCCTGCAGATTTGGCCTAATAATTGATACCTTGGGCCAAGGCGGAAGAGCAACTGTTCCATTAACGTAAGAGGCAGAGGTGGGAGAGAGAAGACGATGGAAGTGGGGGCCGATAGGGATCAGGTATAAAAGACACCCGTCTCAATATGACGCTTTATTATCCATCAGAACTTCACATTTCAAAGAGGTTGGTATAAAGATATCAATTGTTAAGCATGTTTCGGGCATAGAACCACCTAAATGGGGTATATCATGCTCTTTTTTTGACGTTACTTTTAGCGGATAGTGTACGTTTCATTTGACTTTTAAGTCGAAATATATTATCCCATCTCACATATTTTAAGCATAGAACTGAGACGGGGGATAATATGACTGGCCTAATTATTATACCAGCAAGATATTAGGTTTCTCTAGGGTTCATGATGGGTTAACTTATGTTTGTTCGCAAGGAGCACTAATTTTGCCGACTATATTAAACTTACGTCGATTACATTAATATTTGGCCAACATGGTAAAATTCGGTGACCTTTGAGGAGGATAAGAGAAGAAAAAACGTAGATACATATCATAGTTTAATCTTGATCGTTTCTCTTTTTTTATTTCAACTGTTTTTTTCCTATTATCCTTTCATGGTTGATTACAAATAACTAGGTCTTTCAGTAGCTCATGTAAAGTTGGGTTCAGTGTAATGACTACAAGAAATTATTATTGTAAAATGTTAGTAAGTATTAGATATACGAGTAGCACAGGACAAAGAAATATTTTCTAAGATAACTACTGCCAAGGAGATTAGATGCACTGGAGACGAGTACTATTGGACCACTACCCTATAGGAGAACCTGTAACCAGAATAGGGGTGCTTGGAAAGGAACTGCGTTAACTTACCATCTCTGACGGACTTGATCTTAAAGTGATCTTCATTCAGCACTCCATCGGTGAAGGTATACTACTGAAAAATATCTGCCACTGCTGGGATTAAAATCCGTACCCTTGGCACGGGATACCAATTATCTATCCATCACACCACTCCGATATCATTACCATTATTAATATCAATTTATGCACATTTGTATGACGTTCCTCTATATTTACGTAAAGTATTTTTTCTAATTGTTTATTGTGTTATTATGAGAGGAAACATTTTTATATTCTAGGAAGCATTTTGAAAAACAACGGATATGACCTCAGCACGTGCTTTTACCCTGATATTCCTGATCATAACCTACAGTGGAGGCTGTCTTGGAGAGAAGTTCAGCTTTGGATCATGTCCTACAGTCGTGGACCAAACGCTAGATGTCACACTTCCTCCGGTAAGATATCTTCAATTCCTTACGTGTTTCCGCTGATGCTTTTGATCAAGGAAACATCATGGGTGGATTGCAAGAACGAGGTTTAAATCGCGGTTTAGACGGTAGCTAGGGAAAATGGCCGAAACCGCGGTTGTTTGCTTGCATGAACGAGTTTTACATCAGACGCCGTCTAAACCGCGGTTCAAAAGCCGCCAATTCCCGAACCTCCTGCTGGGTAGGTTTAAGCCGCGGTCTGCGTTCGCGAGAGATGCCGGCCGGCACTTTTTGACGTTCGCGAGGCGGAGGAAATAGAAGAAATTACAGATATTGAGGATGCTGACGTTCCACCAATAAGGATAAACAGATTAATTAGGGACCGAAGTGATCTATTTTTATCATACATCGATTCAGAGTTTGAACAGAGGTGAAGATTTAATAAAGAAGTAACTCATCAGCTATTGGGAGAAACGAACTATCATATTAGACTTTCTACGGACAGCTGGGGATTCCAAGTGCCACCAATTATTCAATAGCTTATGTAATTAAGGTCTTTCGCCACTGCAAGTTTTGTTTTAAGGCATTAGGGGATCAGATTGGTGTTCATGAATCAACGGCTTTGAGGTGCTTCATGAATGTAGGCGAAGCTCATTGTGCTTATTGGAGCTAAATATTGCCAATTTCCCCTTAATTACCGCAGAATTACATGATGTGATAGCTGAATTTTCTCTCTTATCAGGGTGGGCATGAATTACATTTGAAATGTGAAGTAACGTTAATAAAAAATAACGATAAATAGGTTGTGCTTGTACAGTTGATTGATGATTAAAAATCGTGCTCCAAATTTAGTGAAATAACCCATTCTTAGCTGTTAATCAATGGGAAAAACCTCTAATATTTTCGCTAGTGCTTTTCGGAAAATGTATGGAGTTAACACAGAACTAATCGATTTATTAGATACATAATTTTATTAGGAACAACTTCCCTGACATTGATTCTCTAGACTACACGCACATTAAAATTTCCTGCCCAGACGTACGTCAATATAAAGGGATATTATTCAATCTGCGTACAAATAATAGGTTGAAAATAGGGTTATTTATTTATTTTTTTGGCGTTTAATGTTCACTCGACATATGCATAATCACAGGACGTACAATCAACAAATATAACTACAAAAATAAGGAATAAACTGGTTACAGCCACAAAAATAATAACTTAACTGCCTTGATCATTAAGTCACTTCACAAACAAATTCTTCGCTTCTTTTAAAAAGTTGTCTTTCCTTGCTTAAAAGTCCAGTTCATTGAAATGCATTACACTTTTAGGTTGTTGGCATTATACTTTCCACAAATATCTTTCAATTCCTCCTTTTCCCTATTCAACGTGGTCGCGTAATACGCCTTACTCTCTAGTATTACATACTCTGATATAATAGAGATCAGGAGCAGCTTCTCTTCCAGCGCAAAGTTTTCGTTTCGTCCACTGCACATTTTTACTAGATACTCACACGCTTCCAAACTGAAGTTCACGGTGTTTATTTACGTCGCTAAGGAGCTTACAATTGCTTTTCGGGAAAAAAATGACAGTAGTCAGCGTTGCCACATAATCAACAACGACAGGCCGCGGTTTTCATAGATCGCGACGAAACCTTGTTTATGCAAGCGGAAGGAAGATCGCGTCCAGGCCGCGGCTTATGAAAACGCCGGTAGATGTGAGCTTAACAGTCACGAACTTCAAACATTTATCCTGCTCGAACGGTGTACAGTACCGATTTCATTCCAACTGTTTATTGTAGTGGAAGGTTGGAGATTTATTTTCATATCACTTTCACTGCTCCAATACCATTATTTCCTCAGAAATAACAGTACGAAAATCAACGTTTTTCACCTCAAAATGGATGTTTTTCAACGCCATCTTGGGTTCTTTCCGAGCCCACCGCTAGAGGGGTTCAGCCATATTTCACCTCTTTCATATATTAGGCCGACAACTGAGTTTTGCCGCGATATAGGAATGTGTTATTGTTTGCCGACAACTGCGTTTTGGCGCGATATTGCTATGTGTCATTGTTGGATTGTTTACCGAGTCATTGTCGCTCTGATACCACTGCACCGTACAGACGCCATGGCTTGTCGTACGTGTTCTTTCGGAGTGCTTTCCGCAAGCTCTGCCTTCAACTCCCCCGATTCTGCTGGGGGTGGGGGCATTCTTTAAATACCCTTTTCTTAGTTGTTGACGAGTGTGATTTCACCTAAAAGTGCGGTTTGTGGCAAAAGTGTGGTTTACGTGTTGGGTTTGGGCGGGAGGGGGCGGGGGCATTCCTTAAATACCCTTTTTTTGGTTGTCGGCGAGTGTGATTTTACCCAAAAGAGTGGTTTACGTGTTGGGTTTGGGCGGGAGGGGGCGGGGCATTCTTTAAATACCCTTTTTTTGGTTGTCGACGAGTGTGATTTTTCCCAAAAGTGTGGTTTGTGGGGGCGGGGGCATTCTTTAAATACCCTTTTCTTAGTTGTTGACGAGTGTGATTTCACCTAAAAGTGCGGTTTGTGGCAAAAGTGTGGTTTACGTGTTGGGTTTGGGCGGGAGGGGGCGGGGGCATTCCTTAAATACCCTTTTTTTGGTTGTCGGCGAGTGTGATTTTACCCAAAAGAGTGGTTTACGTGTTGGGTTTGGGCGGGAGGGGGCGGGGCATTCTTTAAATACCCTTTTTTTGGTTGTCGACGAGTGTGATTTTACCCAAAAGTGTGGTTTGTGGCGTGCATTACGAAGTGTCAACATTCCAACGAGATACTAGCGTTCTCCGGTCGAGGGGAGGGGGTATTCTCGGTGAGAACGTGTCTCTACTGCAGAAACTCCACTCAACAATCGCCACGCCATCTGGTGCCGACGCGGGGAATTTCCAATATGGCGGCGCTGCGAACGCTAACCTCATGGGTTTGAAATGCTGTAAAATCGTGAGTTTTAAAAATTTTCAAATTATTTTTTAGCGAGCGAAAATTGCCTTATTAGCAGGTTGTGTTCCGAAAATTTCATCGAAAAATGCCGATTTTTAGGGGTAAAAAAAAATTTTTGAAGTTCGTGACTGTTAAGCTCACATTTACCGAAAACGCCGTCTAAACCACGGTTTGAACCTCGTTCTTGCAATCTACCCCATGTGTTGCCAGCAAGCAAAGCATGTGTTGTGCCGCCATGAACATCATTTTACAGATTGAATACCAACGCTTTGCTGCATCGCTTGGGACTACGGTTATCGTTGTATTCAAAACAAATATGCAAATCAATTCCTTCATCATTATTATAATGATAAACTACTGAGGAAACAGAATCCATTACCTTAATTATAGATACCAATGGGTGTCGTAGTAGATGCATTATTGACAACAATACGAGGGTAGTTTCCTTCATCAAATAAAAGAGAATTCATTGATTGCGATTCATTCTCCACCATAAATGTGTTCATTTTACACAAAAACTTTGGATTGAGAAATCTTAGTTTACTAGACAGTGAATATGTATTCATAATAGTCTATGAAAAGTGCGAAAGTTCAAAAATTCTCCTCCGTTAAACTGGTTTTAAGAGTCGTTTTATAGGCTCCACTGCTCTGGATGCTGATCGGGGAATCCTCTGCTAGTGCGAAGCAAGGCGTGAAGTTCGCTCGGCTATGGGCCGGTTCACGGTTCGCCTAGTGAAATGATTCACTGTTACTAACTTTTTTTAAAGGAATCAACGGCATAAATTATTTTAAATAAATAAAAATGTTAATCATAATAAATCAAGTGAATAATACCTCCGATAATAGTTAATAAGCTTTAACGGTGTAGAGTCTACTTGTAAGCGTCCGCAGCCTCACCCAGTAGCAGTGTGTCAGGGAACATGCATCAATTACCGGCATGCAATAGTTTTTATTCGGACCGTTGAGTTTTTTCACTTTTTTAATAAATTTAATTTTTCCATTATTACGTTGTGGTATATTTATTTTCTTTAATCAAAATATGCACTCCAGAGGGAAGACAAAAAACAACTAAGGGAACTCACCTATTGTGTGGGATTGATTCAAAAAATAGTGTTATATCTAATATATTCCATTGTATATTGTGATGCAGCAGATGATAGTATTGAGTTTCATTTACGGGTATTGGTATGGGCCGGTTTATTTTATTTACCCGATGATGTGAAGTGTGATTATGGCGTGTAGTATGCTAATGAAATTTCCATCTGAAATTTTTACCTATACACAAAACAAGCAAACCTGCAACTACCGAAAAACATTAAATTATCTGTTAAAGGAATACGATGAAGCTTTTGAATCTCTCAACTTTGTTATCCTTGTTTAATTTATTTCCAATATTACATTGAGGTATATTTTATTTCTTTGATTAAAAAATATATGAAACTTGTTTTCAATTTAGTCCTTAGTATCCGTTCAAAAAGATCAACATGCCCTCAAATCTGCGATAAAAAACGGTATCTCCCATGATTACTTTTTCATAAGTCGGAGTGAAAGGCAGAGTAGCTAGAAGCCTTTCCATCCCGTGTTTAGAAGTTATCAGGTTTTTGGAAATTTTTACCAATAGATCAGTGAGATGACTTCACAATATCCGACTGTTAATTACGAGTATGCATGCCACAAAAATACAAAATATTGCGTTGATTTGTGAATTATTAAGTAGACACAGTATCTAAGGCTAGGTTTAAAAAAATTTCCTTTCGAACGATTCAGATGGATGATTATTAAGGGAAAAAAAACAACAGGTTTCCTCCCTCATTAGATTCATTATCTAATTTTTTATATATAAAGAGCCAAATCTATTGTTTCAATGCATACTTTGTAAGAATTTTAGTGCAATTTATGTAAAAAACAGGGTAATTTATGTAGGTCTTTCCACGAGAATCAGTATCAATAAGGGTATGGAAGTTTTGTTTGGAGGGAAATATTCTTGTGAAGTACTCCGCTTAACACAAGGATATTAATTCCTATGATGTAGGTTTTAGTAATGGCATAAGAGAAGAATTTACAAGCCTTTGACAATCTCATAGAAATTTGGTGAGGATACTAAACGTCGATACGATAAAAGTGTTAATTTCAGTGAACTATTAAATGGCTTCGAATGGCAAGTATTACCAGAGCGTGGGTTTAAATTTATACAGAATTATTTATGTTAATTTGAAACATTTTTTTACCGAAAACGTTAGGCATGTATTGAGAATTCCCTTGTATTTCGTTAGATTCGGGCCTCAGGAAAATGTATTTAGCGATTAGGAAGGCGTAGTGTAGGAAGCGTAGTTTGAAGAGTATGACATTAGCTCTATCAACTCATATTCATTGGTAGATGCATATGATTAAGACGTTATCATCATAACCTAATAGATGAGGTGACCGTGAAAAATCAGTGGGGGAATAAAATCTAATTTACACATTTTTTTAATAAATTTTAATATTTTTGGTGAATACGCATTACCTAACTTGTGTATTGGAGCTATCTAAGTCTCCAGATTTATATCAAGACCATAAGAATCAAAACACAGTAAATTTCATGGTTATTTACACAATTTAGAGTAACATTGAGAGTAAATACTACATCGGTTGAAAGAATAAGAAAATTCAAAATGTTTTTTTCTAATAATAATAATAAATTGATTTTCAAAAACAAAGCATACATGCTGTTTTTTCCCTATGGATGGGTTAAAAAAAAAAATTACAACTTTCAACAGTTACAAGCATACTTTCTAGTGTCTAGTCATTATGAATTATTTTTTATCTTGTATGGTCCTGCTAAGCTGATGCTTATCAGCAGGTTCCCAGTATACAATGTAGTGGTGCAATCACAATAGAGAGTTATAATTTATAAATAATAAAAAAATAACAGTGCAGTTAAGGTCCTGCTAAGACAAAGCGGCTTGTCAGCAGGTGCCTTTAGTGAAAATATATTTTTTTGCTGTGTAGCGTTTTGGACAATAAAGAGCTTAACAGTATTAGCCAATGAGCCACTCTTTTAGTGATTTTTTAAGAAGAAATATGCTATTAACCTCTTCGTTGGGGAGCAATTTTTTCTTATCCTTCACCTGGTGGGGAAGGAATCCACCAATTTGTTTGGGAAAAAGTGATATTTTTCCTGTTTGTAGTGGAGAATAGAACAATTTTCAGAACTTTTTTTCTTAATTTTCTAAAAAAAAAAATTTTTGCAATAAATAATGAAGTTTTGCTGATTTTTGCATCACAAAACTGCATTCATAACACAATAAACATATATGTGGTCATGGTTACAATGGATTTCACTCATTTAACATTAATTTTGCTGTATTACTTCGAGAAAGTATTTCATCAAAAATTTACAATGATTGTTTTTTTCAAATTTCATCGTAATTAGCGCAATAAAATATAGATTTGATAATTTTATTCCCTCAGGTATTTCAAATTATAAATACATGAATTGGATTCAAAATAAATGAAATATGTAGTGAAATATAATTTTAAAATGTAATTCCTATGCAAATAAGTAATTGTTTAAACTTTTAATGTTTAAAATTTAAAAGTTCAAATTTTTTGACACTTTTTTTTTGTAATTTTTCGACAATTGGGATACAAAAATGGATGAATATAGTCCTTCTAGGTTTTTTCATGCGTTTTAACTTTTTTCACCATTTTTTGTGGCATAATTTGTTACCTTATATTTTATGGAATAATCAAGGTATTTATGGCTCATTTTCAAAACCTTTTGCTGAATCAAATGAAGTTTTGGTAAAATAAAAGTATATCCTGTGTTACTTAGTAAAACCTATAATTTTTTTTAACTCTAAATTTTAAGAATTTTAAATTTAAACAATTTTATTGCCACACACAATGTTTTCACAAAAATGTTCATATTGTTTGAAAAATCAATAATTTGGTTATGATACAATCGAAAACGCGGTGCCGCACATAGTGGGGCATCACACTCGTTGCAATAAAATATTGTCTCTTTTCTTTGTTCCTTAGCCTTGCAAACGATTTTCTCGCGTCTGATGGTGGCTTTAGATTTGGATAGTGTCGGCCTGCGAGTCTTCCAGGTGTTTGTATTTTGGATCTTTTTTCTCTGATCGTTGACTCTTTCTCTGCTGGGGCTCTGCCATATTTCATTTGCCATTTTGAGGAACAGGTCCTCAATAAGTTTCATCCTGATTTCGAGTTGTGATAAACCACCACCTTGTTTTTTGTATATAACAAATTATTTGAATACTGTTATATCTAATAAGTGCTGGAAAATCTTTTGATAATAATTTTTTTAGTCTCTTTTGGGCCGCACTGTACGTTACTATGCACTGATCAGACAAATCCACTCCTCCCATTGCATCGTTGTAATCAACACAAGCCTGGGGTTTCCACTTTGTTCCTTCTCCTCTATTTGGGACATCTACCATAGAGGTATCATGCAAAGTACTCAAGATGCACACACCCTTTGTGAAAAATCAAAAAGTTCAGGGCTACTGAAGTAATTATTTATTCTTATTGTACCTATATCATTGTGAAAGTAAATCTTGAGAGAGAGAGTACTAATTTGGAAGGTCTTGTAAAACCTGAAACGCCAAAGCCTTTCACTGTTTCAGCGAGTTCGGTGTCCCTTCCCGTATATACAAGCATGTTGCACACATACCCGGTTTTGGAGTCACACAATTTAAAGGATTGCATGCCAAATCTTGACCGTTTCTTTGGAATGTATACTTTTCGAACTAGGCGACCTTTCCACAGCATTAAACTTTCGTCAACAGATAGCGCCCCTCAGGAGTGTAACTTTCCTTAAATTTTTAGACCAAATTGTCCACGATAGGTTTTATTTTATAAAGTTTTGGGGAAACTTGAGCATCGGACTGGTATTTTTCATTGTTGGCAAAGTACAAAAACTTCAGCAGCAAAAAAATCTTTTCTCTGTAATAATTTCATAAAAAATAGGTGTATCCTCGTGGGAAGTGGAGGAGGGAAGGGAAACTCAACACATTCATCCCCCATCACCTGTCCCGCGAGTAATGAAAACGAGGCTAGTTTGCAAAATAATACGCTTGAATACTGGAAGCTCACTCATGGCGATTGAAAAAAAAACCAGGAGGAATTTACCATGAACGGCAAGAATAGCTAATCAGCAAGGAAGATCCAATAGTTTATAAAGTGATGTAATGTGGAATAAGAAATGAGCGAATATTTCGTACACGTCAGCCAGGAATTCGGAACAACGCTGAATCATTCAATGTCAAAATCATAAAGAATTTCACGAGAAGAATCGCCATGAATATTATAAACTTCAGTAATAATAAGTGCATAGTGATAAAAACAATAATTATGTGTTTATACCATCTGACCATGATCTGGATGGCTTGGATAAAGAACTACGTGAAGGGGGTTTATTCGAAAAAAAGAAGCTGAACGTCAAAAGGTTCTCCATAGGCATTTACAAATTGAATTTCTTCATCAAACTGACTGTAAAATATGTATTTTTTAAAAACAATTCCAAATAATCATTGTAAAAACAGGAAAAAAGGAAACAATCATTTACAACGTCTTATATAGCACGGAGATAAATTAGCAAGTAGTAAAATATACGAAAGACAATATTTTGCGAAATTCGAATTTATTGTCAGAACTAAATAAAAGCGTAGTACTATTTCGCAATATAAATAATATTATCTGCCAGTTAAAATTTCAAGTGTCAATTATATGTCTAAATAAATGCCAAGTCATGAGATCAAATACAATTCATAGCCTCATGACAGAACAGTGCGAAAATATGGCGATACACTATTCAAATGCAAATAAATTCATGCTGTGAGTAAACCAATATAAAAATATATATATATGGTTCACTTAAGATGCACATAAGTTTAAAAAGGAAAAGATGACAGACCAGAGTCTCATAGCATACATTAGGAACACGGTGGACAAATATATTTGCCTTCCCCAGCAAGACAGAGATAACTACGCAGCGCGCGACTATAGTCGCACACCCCACCTGGGATGAGATAATGGCTCGCGACTATAGTCGCTTACCCCAGTTAAGGGGTTAATATCATGCATTGACATAGGTAAGTTGTTTAACAACACAGGGACTGCATGGGGCGTTTATCGCGAAATACATTAACAACAGAGGAAATTATGTTATGTTTTCTGCAAACTCTTTGTGTTTTAATTCTCGATCTTAACTGAAATGGCGTCAATGAACTTTCTACGAATAGATACGTAATAATGCATCCTTCATTTAAATGCTCTCTGTTTTATCAAATGTCTCCCCACCTACTTGGATAAAGAATAGCGCCAGTAGTCGCTTGAGGCACAACGCAGTTTACGGCATCCCTCTACGACGAAATATTTGTGCACCATTCATTTCGGAGACGGCAATAGCAAATACCCTAGGCCTTAGCCGTAGCTTGGAAAAGAACCGAAAAAAAATTCAATGTAATTTATACAATTTGCAGAATTCTTGAGAGTAAAGTGTAAATCAATTGAAAGAATATGAGGTTATTTTTTGTGCGTTAAATACACAAGGCATAAAAGAGTAACATTAAATTAGTTAACTCAGCGAAAGAATAAAGTCTTGCACTATCGCAATACATAAAACTAAAGCTCTCTCAAAAGCCAAACTCCCTCTAAAAACGTGAAAAAGTTTAGTATATTTTCCGACCATCAAAGTAACCACTTAGGGAACTTTTTGGGACTCTTTAGGGCCCTTTTAATCATCCCAATGAAATTTGGCATCGTGCATTATCAAATACGGCTTTTCTACTAAATCAAACGAGCACGAATTGTATATATGCTGCTGTGTACTGTTAAACATGAGCTATTAAAATGTCTGAATTATGTAATGAATGTTTGAGTTTCGTGATGGCTTATTTGCCACAGCAATGGGCTACGGATCACAGATTCTTTGTTCGAATCGGTGACGAGGTTGTCTGGAACTTTCACCTTAAAAGTGAGAATCGCATCACCATAATCCCACATATTGACATAACTTCGATTGCTAATGATTGCAAGAACTTTGTGGGAAAATGCATTCGTCCCTGGGAGAAGAACTGCCCACCTCTGCCCTGAGCATGTGAATTTCAAACGCCAGCTTCTTAATAATAGGTGAGATCTTCACATACCTACCAAACCAGTCTTTGACTTGACCTTTGAGAGAGTGAGTGAGTGAATAACTTTGACAGCAAAGAAAAATATTTGTTATATATGTTTATTGTCAAATGAAAAAACACGTGGATAATTAATTTAACAGGGATTTAGAGTTTATGAATTAAAGATCCTTGTCACCACATCGTATCTTGAAATTTGTGCCACCCTGAATTTATTCCATTTTAGTTGCATAGCAGTTCTGGCATTTTAATCACTTGTTTCATGATTATCATGGATTTTACAGTTCTCCACTCCTAGTTACGAGTTCGTTGCTACAAAAAATTTGGACCGCCATGGATTGAGTTGCAACATTTGGAACACCGGAGTAACTACCAATTCTCAGTACTCCCTCACCATAACTGGTAAAAAGTATGGGTGAGTGTCCTGTTGCATATTTTTGAACCAACAGTATTTATTGACCGTAATCGTTCGGATTGTTGCGCATAAATACAGTGACAACCAATCATATTACATCAGCATATTACGTGACAGAGACGACTGCCCTCCATCATTAGAGGCTGTACTATTTTTTGTGACAATGGACGGTGTATCATAAGATGTTCTGTATCATAAGATTGTTCTGAAGATGGTGGCGATATGGAGTGGAAGAGAAACGTGATAGCATAGATAGAAAACAGGAGCCAGAACCACAAAAATGATAAACTTTACTACGACCCGGGTTTCACTGTATTACGGCATCATCAGGTAGAGCATATTATAGATTCACCAACCATGTATGAGAAAGCCAAATGGGGAGGGGGGGAGGGGAGAAGCGAGGGAATGGACGGTTATTGGTGGCCATTAGAAGGGTGTGGGGAGAAGAAGTATGGGAGGCATTGGAAGGAGTAGGAATAAGGGGGTTACAAATGCGGCAAATATAAAACAATGGTCTCGAACGGTACTTTTGAAGACAAGACTCCGTCCCTACATTGGTGCATCTATGATATACTCCACCTGATGATGCTGTAATACAATGAAACCCGGGGGTCGTAGTAAAGTTTATTTTTTTGTGGAGATGGCTCGTGTTTTCTTTCAATGTTACCATAATTTGATTTCCATCACGACTTGCTGTCTTTAAATGTGCCTAACTATTATTGTGATTTCGAAATTTCTATTTTGCTCTTAATTTTCCCAATGCCAAACATAACAAGTTACAGTTTATTACATCGATCTTGATATTGTAGAGTCTACCTATCTCTTATTATTTATGTTAAAGATATGTGTCTGTTAATTATTACAGACCCTAAAGAAACAGTTTATGCAAAGCAGGTATCTGAAGACATGAGAACTCTTAGTTTAAGGACAGCATTTTCAATTGGAATAATTTATCGGGAGCCTATAGAGTAGCCATTTTTATGTTAATGCACTCAAGTAATAAAGTAAGTCTCTGATGAAATTTTCATTAAAGGGAAGATCATTTCAATATGGTAGCGCATAAAATGAAAAATAATTATTATAGCATTAAATAATCATTTATATTAGCTGGGTCATTCCATTAAAACGACCAATTTTTCAGAAATATCTTGCTTCACCATCTCAGATTTCAACTAAAGTTGGGGCATATATATTGTCAACCTTCCTCAGCCAAAAGCCGTACGCTGTTTACACAGAAAAAAATTCGCTCCTAAATTGTAGGCATGCATGCATTGCGTTAACACCTGAAAATCGTCTATTTACACTATTATTCCACAGGCTGCAGCAGACTGGTTTTTCGTGACATATGCATGTAAAAGGTTCAATTTAAATAATAGGAAGTCTATATGCTACATAGGTAAAGTAAGATTTCATGCTTTCCCGGCGAATTGCATTGATGAACATGCCGAAACGTCGGCAACATTACATTCACTCACCCGGTGTAGAGCCCGAGAAGAGTTCATCAATACTACATAAGTAGTTTTAAATTGACTTTTTGCAAGAATAAGTGTCTATTTTTCGCTGTGACTGCAACTTCCAAATTTCATATTTTCACAAGGTTAGCCTAAAATTACACCAAGAAATAATTTTATAAATACTTCCATAATTTCCAGGACTTACTGATAACAAATAATCTTTACACTTCAAATATTTTTTACAGCCAGGATAAATTACAAATTTTTGATCAATTCTTCGAACAGTACGAACATTATCAAAACCATTAGGGTCATTCCACCTCAATTCTACAAACGTTTGTCCCTTAGGTTCTCAGATTTTGATAAAAATTGGTGTATGGGAACAAAATCAACTCAAACTGAATATCCTCAAACAGTTTTGTGAAAAAAAATTTTTTGAGCGAATTATGCATGTTTTAATTTTTTCGCATTTTTAGCAAAAAACCGAGCCTTAAATCATATTATCACTTATATCTCCGCTTGTAGTTGTCATACAGCAATGATTAATAGCTCTTTTTAAAGACAAATCTTTATTAAATGCAATTATATCAATAAAAAACTATTTTCTTCTAAACCCTATTGTTGTTCATTACTAATGTTTAAAAAATTGTTAATAAACTTTTCTCAAATACTCCATCTCAGAATCGGCCGAAACGTTTTTTCCATAATCTAAACATACCCAGCTAACTGTTTCATAAATAAAATTTAGTTGCAATTCATAAATGCTTTTTTTATAAATATTTAAACATTTACAATTTTCTCACTCGCGGCCCGTCGGCTCCCCCATTTGGAATACATGCAGCAGAACCGCGATGCAAGCCTAAAAATGTCCTAATTGCTCAAGGTCGTGGCTATATTACATAAAAATATATTATAAACTATAAATGTCCTCAGCAATTGTTTTGTTCTGTTAACTGGAGGTTTGTAGAGAAATTTACCATTGAGCCCCACTTAAGTTTCCAGGCGGATTAACTTTTATTTGAGCTAAAAATCTATGACAAATAATATGAAAAAACTTTTTAAGAATCTTCAAGTATAATTCATTGATGAAATGAAATGAAAATAAATTACAATGATGGAATTTTTGCATCATTTGTTCTAGCAGAAAAATTTCTTCGTTTTTGCTATCTCACTCTTTTTATCTGTATAGACAAATTTACTTCAAACTCCGATTTTAGTGTCCAAATACATGTCCATTTCATTTTCGATTCGAGTCGAGAGCCTGCAGCTGTGGCTTTTCGTGCATTGAGACGTATTCCGTAAACGTAGCTCTCTCTAAAAAGAAATATTTTATGGCACCTACGGATAGCAAGAGGGTTAAAACCTTTCCACTTCCTTTCAGAACCCTATTATTATGGCCCCGTTGGAGGCCAATTCTGACCATTGCGGTATGTGCCTAAAAACTTGAAGGAAGACCATCTAGCTCCACATGTTTTTGTTGACAGCCGCATTTATTCACTGAAGAAGTCTCAGTTTATTTTGGTCTGTCACCGGGTGTGCATCTCCTTATTCAAGAGCTGTCTGCCTTCTCTTTTTTCTCGTACATAGTTTTTTAAACTAATTGTCAAAATTGTGTCAAAATTTGCTCCATCGGCGCAGTGAGAGAAGGAAAGTGTTCGCGAGACAGTGTCTTTAAATGTCTCGAAGAGATCTGCAACTCATCGAGAATAGAAGTGGTGTCAAAGTGGAAACAGCGTGCATTAACAATGAAAAATCGTTTTTGCTTTCTATTCAAAGCGTCAAAAACTGTGTTGTTATCCACTGAAACTGCATTGAATGATCAGTAGTGCTAATTTATATACAATTACTGCCAAATATTACAAAACGAAAATTTTCAGCACTAGAGTGATGTTTTTGGTCGAGGGCAGAAAATTGTGTCGTCAGTGCAGAGTGTTTCTGAATAAGGGAGTCGCGAAAGGTGACACATCATCAGTCATCAAGAAGACGTTCCTGAGCAGCTTGTGGCTGCAGAAGCAGTACTGTCACAACCGGGGCCTTCTGGTTTGCAATTTGAGGAGCCCCATGTATCGCTACTTACAAGCAACCCAAGCAATGACAGTGACTCACAAGGAGAGAGCGATGGTGCACCTTATTTACCTCTTCCATCTGTGCTAGAAAAATTCAACTTGAGTTTATCCAAAATCGGTACATCACCAGTAAATAGAAAAAAATTGAGAAGTAGAAAATACTGTAAAGAAAAAATTCATAAAATTACTTCTGTTTATCGAAGAGCAATCGGGAAAGTATGGGGAAAAGCAAGAACTTCCTTCGGCCCATAAGAGTTAGTAGGGTGTGAAATGCTTAGTCAACTCAAGGAAAAATTTGCTGAAGCTAATTCCTACAGTGAAAAAATTTTAGTCCTGTCTACACTGCCTAAAAGCTGGAGCGTGGCAAAAATTCAAGAGAAATTTGGATCAACTCAATATTTAGCTCTAAAAGTGAAAGAACAATAACTATTGTTGTTAACATTTATAGTTTATAATATATTTTTATGTAATATAGCCACGACCTTGAGCAATTAGGACATTTTTAGGCTTGAATCGCGGTTCTGCTGCATGTATTCCAAATGGGGGAGCCGACGGGCCGCGAGTGAGAAAATTGCAAATGTTTAAATATTTATAAAAAAAGCATTTATGAATTGCAACTAAATTTTATTTATGAAACAGTTAGCTGGGTATGTTTAGATTATGGAAAAAACGTTTCGGCCGATTCTGAGATGGAGTATTTGAGAAAAGTTTATTAACAATTTTTTAAACATTAGTAATGAACAACAATAGGGTTTAGAAGAAAATAGTTTTTTATTGATATAATTGCATTTAATAAAGATTTGTCTTTAAAAGGAGCTATTAATCATTGCTGTATGACAACTACAAGCGGAGATATAAGTGATAATATGATTTAAGGCTCGGTTTTTTGCTAAAAATGCGAAAAAATTAAAACATGCATAATTCGCTCAAAAAATTTTTTTTCACAAAACTGTTTGAGGATATTCAGTTTGAGTTAATTTTGTTCCCATACACAAATTTTTATCAAAATCTGAGAACCTAAGGGACAAACGTTTGTTGAATTGAGGTGGAATGACCCATTAGTATTTCCAACAGGTAAGCAAGCGGGAAATTTATTTTCAATAAAACCTTTAACATCAAAATCACGACTAAAAATTTTGTACATGCTTGTTTTGCATCCTTCGCCGTAAGTTGAATGGGCACTTTAATATCAGCAACGGGAATTTGTTTTCCACTCGCCAACTTTTCCACGTAATCCTTACAAATAATGTCACAGCCTTCTCCATAAAAATCGATTTCTTCAACGGATTCGTCAACTGTTTAATCATATTGAAATCTTTTTCGCCATAAATTTGGAATAGTTCTCACACATTGCTATAAGCATATGTGATGGACCAGGGAACATTCCAACCCAGGAAATGCGAGTTTGGTCTATATTCTAAGTGGAAATGTAAAAATCCCAATTAGTTTAAAGTAATCTTTACCCTCCCAAAATCTTTTCAACATACATTTGACATGAAATTTGATATCAAACTCTTCAAATGATATTACTTTGTGCACACTTGGAAAAAGCCCTTGCTTGCCAAACTTGAGTTTTGGTGGACTGTTGAGTGAATTAATTATTTTCTGTGTCTACATATAAAGCTATCCAAGATGTCAAAGTTTTCGGAAGTGTATATCCATGGGGAGAAAAACACCATGGCGCGATTTGCCGACGACATAGCATTCATGGCTGAAGCAGAAGAAGTTTTAATAAAGGCGCTAGGAAATATAGTAAGAGCATTGGCTAATATCACCTGAAAATTAATAAAATGAAAACTAAGTTTTTGGTGTGCAGTTAGAAAATAGAAGCCAGGACCAATGTTCAACTAGGAAAACAAAAACTTGAGGAGGTAGAAGAGTATATACTGTTACTTGGGAAGCTGAGTAACTAGCGATGGATAAAAAAAAGAAAAATTGTCAGTAGAATAGCCCAGGGGAAAAGACCAAGCGAAGAATCTGCTTACAGCTTCAAATAAGAGCGTGGAAGTGAGGAAACATCTCATTGCAATATTTATCTGGAGTATTCTACTACATATATGGTAGCGAAGCATTGTCGATGACAGCAGCAGAAAAGTCAAAGCTGGAAGCATTTGAAATCTGGTGCTACCTAATAATGGTGAAGATGAAATGGATCGGCTGAGTGAAAAACAAAGATGTCTTAATAAGAGTGGGAGAAAATAAATGTCTACTGAAAATTATAAAAAGCAGACGGGCCAACCTAATCGGCCATATTTTAAGACACGATGGCCTGATGAAGAAAATTGTCAACGGAAGAGTGAACGGGAAGAACGGAAAAGACAGACCCTGTATGAGATATAAGGATCGGGTGTGAATGATGTAAAGGGTAGAATTACGTTAATATGTAGAGATTGTCATGAGAAGAACCGAATGGAGGGCCACGTTTAAACCAATCTTAGGATAGTTGACCGATGACGATCATATACATCTTTATCTAATGACTACTCTGCAAGCCACCTTTAGGATATGTGACAATGGACTAGTTGTCACCAAACCTTCTACGGATATAGATTGTAGTTAACTTAGTCTACCAACATAAGGAATGATTTCTATGACTTTCATCTGGGGTTCACATTACACGCTCAACTTTTCATCCATCACGCAAGGAAACTTTTAAGAAGTACTTCAAACGATATCATACATTTTGTAATTAATGTGGGCATTATTTATAAATTATAATTAAAAGTAAATTTTTAAAAAGCAAATAAAAATACAACTACTTAATTTTTATCTCATTTTGTTTAACTAATTGGTATTGATCTCACTTGATTGTCACTCAAAATTTTTGTGCTGTTAGCGTCACTATTGGTTTGCAGTTATTTTAGTAAAATCCCTATGGATAAATCGGTTTCATGTATGGGCTTTATCCACGCCTTCTGTAACAATTTCGCCGTTTATTTTCGTCATGTATTATACTGTTGGTTACTTCCCTTTTAACTGCCTTAATCTTAAGACTAAAATACTTTTAGGTTACCCTCTAAGAATTTGCACCGTATTTTTCCTTTGAAATTAGTTTTATTCATGACATATTATGGTCATTGTAATTTCTCTAGATTCGTTGCGTTTTTTTAATGTAGATTCCTCGGGATGTAGGATTAAAAAATGTTATTGCAGGAATGCATATGTCTGTTTAAGCCCATTGCCTGTGGGAATTGAATACTGTTTTTACAACGACTATATCTCCTATACCCCTCATATAAAACAATATATATTTTTGTACCTGATTCTGCAACATTTAGCCTTTCTTACTCAATGATGTTCTAATTTTTAAACCCAATCCCACGAGCAATAATGATGGTTCAAGTATAGTATTGTTGAAATGAGAGAGTGTATAGGCACATGCGTGAGGGAGTTAAGCACTGATTTTACACCAACCATATCTCCCAAACCCCTTAAAAATACAAAACAACTCTTTTTGTACCTTAATGAACAACATTATGACTTTTTAAAGCAATGATTTTATATTTTTTAAACCCTGTGCCACATAGACTTGTTTAGTTCCGAAAAAACAATTTTTTCCAAATTTCTCAGATTCAAGTGATCATTTCTCAGTGAGAAATGCTCACATTCCATGTTTATTAATATATTCATACACTAAGTACGTATGGGTCCTACGGTGAGAAAAACTGGTCGATTTTCAAAATTATTTCTTGTAGTAATTTTAGGCTAAACTTGTGAAGAAAATGAATTTTGGAAGTTGCATTTACAGCGAGAAAAAGACACTTATTCTGTTGCCTCCACTCGGAGGTAGGCCTTTAATTCCCTATCTTCCCTGCTTTCAATTTCCCACCCTCTATCCTTGGGTACTTTCCGGCCATCATTTGTTTATTCAACTCGACTACGGTCGTATGTACTCGACTCGACTGTTGTTCGATTGTCGAGTTTTCGTCTGCTACGAGAGTGTCCGGCTGGAGTCGAGAGGTGGCAGAAGGCAGTGTGTGAAATCGGCTTTTGGCGTGACGGGTCACTCGTCGGCCGTTAGCCCAGTCGAGGGTCGGTCCGTGGTGGAATTGACGTCCTGTCGTTATAAATGGGCGAATATAGACCAAGGTAAGCACCCATGTCCCTTGACCTATCCCCATTTCTGTAATTATTTTGCTCTCCCATTACTTTCTTCCCGGTTTCGTTTTTTAATTCAGTACCCTACTTGTATATACCTACCCCCCCCCCTTAACTTTTTTCTTGGTGCGGCAGTGACGGCCCCGAGTGGGTACATTTATTGCTGCCAAAACCTGGGACTTATTTTTTCGTTACGAGGAGTTTTTTGTTTCTATGTTTCGTTTCCGTATTATTTAATATTGGCGGGACGGAAGAAACCAAGAAAGGGGTACCGCTGACGAGGGAACAGTTTGACGCGCAACAAAAGCTTTATCGCTTCAAGCGGGATCAGTTTAATGCAACGATTTCTGTTGCATATGAGTTAGCCAAAGAGTTAAACGATTCGGGAGCGGAAATCTCCATCCATCCCAAATTAGATATGTTTCGTACTCGTGCGGCTCACATTCAGGATGTCTACGCCAAATTTCAGAGTACTGAAGATACTTTTTTCGGGTATTGTCTCAATTCCAACAAACCGGAGGTCTTTTCTTAGGATTCTAGTCTTTCAGAAGACGTCGAGGACCACTTTTATTTCATTCTATCTGTTTTAACGAAATCAAGTTCATTCGAATCGAATAAGTCTGTTGTGGAGTCTAATTCTCCAGTCACCAGTAGGCTATCCCGGCTTCCCATGATTGAAGTTCCGCGTTTCTCTGGTGTGTTCTCGGAGTGGGAATCTTTTAGCGATCTTTTTCTATCTGTCGTCCACGAGAGAGAATATATTCCAAATGTGGAGAAGTTTTCTTGTTTAAAGACCGCCCTTCATGGTAAAGCAGCCGCAATAATGGAAGCAGTGGTTGCGCGGCAGTTTTGGATAATTTCTCTTAGAAGTCTTATTCGTACCCAATTTCCTAAATGCTCAGTCTGTGCTGGTTATCGACGTGGAACTTTACAGCCGAAAATGGCCAATCTGCCTCAACATCGGGTTACTCCCCAACGATCATTTTCTTCTGTGGGAGTCGATTAGGGCGAACCGTTTTTATACAAATTCAGTAATAGGTGAAATGCTTCGTGTTCGAAAGCATATTTGTGTTTGTTTAGTTGCTTCTGTACTAAGGCGGTTCATTTAGAAATAGTGACTTCCCTACCCACTCCAGCATTTCTCTCCGCTTTTCAGCGTTTTATTTCCCGTTGGGGCATTCCTTTAGTTATATATTCTGACTATGGCACCAACTTGGTTGGAGCGCATAAATTTCTGTCAGAATTATATCGTCATATTAGGTCCAATTCGCATAAGAAGGCGTTATCTTCTCTCTCTCTCCAGAATCAGGGATCATTTGGAAATTTAACCTTCGTTCTGCCCCTCATTTAGGGGCTTGTGTGAAGTTGGGATAAAATCGGTGAAGTACTACCTTCGTAGGGTGGTTCAGGGTCAAATTTTGAATGTTGTAGAACTTCATTAGTTGTTTTGTAAAATTGGGGTAATACTGAATTCGCGACCCGGTGGGCTGACCCTTCGGAAGTAGATTGTTTAACTCCGGGTCATTTCATAATTGGCCGCCCCTAAATATGATTGGCAGAAAACATTAATAACGACAACATTCTGCCCGCTACTCGTTGAAAGCTCATCGAGCAAATCAATTTGAATTTTTGGCAGCGTTGGTGGAAAGAATATTTGCATTTGCAACAACGCTACAAGTGGTTCGAAGGCTCTCCTAACATTAGTATTGGTGACCTACTCCTTATTCGAGAAGGCATTATTCCTCCTGCAAAATGGAGAATGGGACGATTTGTCAATCTGTTCAACGATTTTGAGGGGGTTGTAAGAGTGGTCGAGTTAAAAACGGCTTCTGGAATGTCAGTCGGCCAGTGGTAAAATGAGTACCCTTACTTACTTCAGGCTAAGGGTTATCAACAATTATTTAATTTTTTTGGTGGAGATTTTGTTCAGGTTCCACCTAGTTGGATTTGTTTTTTTGTTTCTTTTCGGGTGAATTGAAGGCAATTCACCGGTGGGCGGGATGTTGGCTCCACTCGGGAGGTAGGCCATTAAATCCTTATCTTCGCTATGTGGCATTTTTTTGTTACCTCCCCCACCCCCCCCCCCCCTCGCCCCTCGTTGGACATAACCCCTCGGCGGACTAATTACCCTCCGGACTTAGCCTATGGACTTGCACGACAGGCTTACCGGAGCCAACGACGTCAACAATGCCTACGATTCCAAAATGCATAGATTCCGACTGCAGTGTTCCGATAAAGCGTGCCACCAAACCGCGCCGTCATACCGCGACGTCATACCACGCCGTCATACCGCGCCGTCATACCGCACCGTCTCCTCACCTGGGGGATAGCCCCCAGAGCGCGGAAGAAGACCAGAAGTTAGGCCATTGTACAAGCCGTTATTTGGTGTTCCCCCGCCGGAGTCAAAAAAGATTTCTCGATGACCCAATCATTAGCTTCCACCTCGCCCTCCTCACATCATGCCACTTTCCCTCCCGTCAAATTGTACCTATCGACGATTTCCACGTTAAACCCCATTGCACTTTGACCATGCCAAAATTACCCCCTCCTTTCCCCAGAGAATACCTCCCCTCTCACGCCCTCTGTTCGAGTCGAGACGGCAACGAGTTCACTTCTTGGCTACGTCGGCGGAGACTTGGTGATTCTCAAGTCTCCTTAGGGCCATGGACTGTTGGTGCAATGTATTAGCATTTCACTGAATTGTGAAGAGTATTTCAATTTTGTTGGTTTGTGCTTTGTCTTTTGTTGTTGAAATACAGTGTTTGAATAGTTATATTCTCTTACTTTTTTCTTCTGTAATTATATTGCTCTCCCATTACCTTCTTCCTAGTTTCGTTTTTTAATTCAGTAACCTACTTGTTTAGGCCTGCCCCTCTTTATTTTTTTTCTTGGTGCGGTAGTGACGGACCCAAGTAGGTACCTATTCATTCAAAAAGTCCATTCAAAACTCCTTTAGCAGCATTTTCACTTCATATAATTTAAATTGAGACCTTTTTATATGCGTATGTCACGTAAAACCAGTCTGCTGCAGCCTGTAGAATGATAGTGTAAAAAGACGATTTTCATGCGTTAACGCAATGCATGCCTGCCTGTAATTCAGTGGTGAAATTTTTTCTGTGAAAACAGGGAACGGCATTTGGCTCAGGAAGGTTCTTCAGTATCTATGCACCAATTTTAGTTGAAATCTGAGATGGTGAAGCTCGGACCATTGTTTGATTTAAAATGGAATGACTTAGTTTTTTTTAAATCTGTCATATAAGGTGTGAATGAATATGATGTAGTTTCTTATTTTAGTAAAAAAAACAGGACTCACTTTAGTTACAAAATTGCTGCTTACAGGCAGAGTCAAATGAAACAAGAAATACCAAATTAAAGAAGAAAATTTCAAATAAATTTGAAGTATAGTAATAATTAAGGATTTATTTTTCTTTACTTGTTTTCATGTTTATATTCATATTTCATCATCTTTGTTTCAATCTCATTCTCAGAATACCAACGACTGAAACAGGAACAATAACATTTAGTGGAGCTGTCGTAAATACTGGTACTGATACAGACCCTGTTTTCACTTTCACGGGAACTATTATAATCTCCTACAACACCGGTGAGCACCACAATTCTTTTTCATTCATTTCATTTCTTGGACTTGAATTATCCCTCTTGGTGAGTTGGTCAGCTTTTGTACGAGAATACACTCATGATAAAGAAATAAGTAGCTTTCAGTGGGAGGTAAGTGACAGAAGTTATTGCAGCATTGAAGATCGGTAAGAGTGTTTATGTTATGATACAGTTGTAAGGATATAGGTAATATTTCTGGTTGAAATTACTCTGTCAGCCTACTATTTGCCTAAGAAGCTAATAATTCTGGAGTGCAACGTTACATCTAATGAATTAGGAATTGGTACTTCATTGCTCTTTCAAACTTGATGTAGACTACTCCACTGTAATAATATTTACCATAGTCAATATTGTGAAATAAGCCATCAGCATGGAAAAAAAATTTTCCATCATCTAATTTAATGTAATTCCTAGCCATTTTATTGCTGACATTTTTAACCCTTTTAGGAAGACAGCAAAAAGTACGAGAATAAAAAGGAAATAAACTAGGTGGAAATCATAATTAGTCTTATCTTTCTTAAATATTTTTCATTGGTGAGAAAATTTTAACTTATTGTCCAAGGAAACGATAAATGAAAACACTTTCAATGATATGCATACGGTAGAAACACATTGTATTGGTGTCATTAATTTTCCTGTTGTAAGTTTATAACTTGAAAATGCTCCCATCGCGGCTATTTTTTATCGTTATTCATTTATATATTCTGGCTCGTCCTGACGTATTCACGATATGAGAATTGTATTAGGTACCCACATCGTCTTCATTGTTCTCGTCAACTAACCGGAGGTCTGTTTATCTTTATGTAATCCATCCCCATGGTAAACTTTACCTCAGCTCCAACCACTTCTACCTTTGGCATTTTTTCCCCCGATATTAACATTTCCCTCCATGATCATATATTAAAAACCACCGGATCTACCCAAACAAGTAACTTCAGTATTTAAATTACTGCAGCTGCCATCCTCAGGGATTCTGGGTAGTCATCATGTATTTTTAACTCATAGTTCAAAAATCAAAACCGAAGAAGATACATGTAAAAGATACCAGGAGACAGAGGAAGATTTCAAATAGACTACATTTTAGTGAATCAGAAGTTCAGGAATCAGGCGAAAGACCGCAAAAGCTATCCGGGTGCAGACATCGACAGCAATCATAATTTAGTGATGAGCAATGCCGTCTAAAATTCAAGAAACTGGAGAAATCAGTAAAGAATTAAGGCAAGTAAAAAACTTAAGAAGACTCAGTATCAGTTGGCATTTCAGAAAGCAGTGGGAAACAGCATAGGAGAGGACCTGACTGAGAAACCAGTAGAAGAGCGTTAGGAAAACATTAAATGTGGACTGCAGGAAGCCGCAAAAGAAGTTCTTGGAAGAAAAAAAGTTGTTAAGAAGAAACCATGGATCACGGAAGAAGTCTTAGAGCTGATTGAAGAAAGAGGTAAGTACAAGAATGCGAAAACTGATGAAGGGCAGCTTTGCTACAAATCAATAAGGAACGAAGTAAGTCGCAAAGCCAGGAAAGCTAGAGAAATGTGGATGAACAATCTATGCGAAGATGTACAAAACAACCTTTCCCATGGAAAGGTGGAAGCTGCCTATAGGAAAGTGAGGAACCATTTCAAAGAATGGAACACAAGATGCAATGCTATAATGGACAAGAATGGAGAACTTTTGATTGGAAATGAAGACAAACTGAAGAGATGGAAAGAATACCTGGAAGAGTTATACAACAGGAACAATCTCAGCACGAAAGTGATTGAAAAGAAAAGCGACGTCGAGAAGGATGATATGGGAGCATCAATATTGAGATCGGAATTCGACGCAGTAGTAAGAGACCTTCGGATGAATAAGGCTTCTGGGATTGATGAAATACCAGCAGAAATGATAAGGAATGTGGGAGAGAGGATACTTGGCCCATCTTTACAAGGTCATCTGCGACATGTACTCAACAGGAGAAATACCCAGGGACTTCGAGAATAACGTCATCATTCCTATTCAAAAAAAAGAGAGCAGAGAAATGCGAAAATTTTATGACTATAAGCCTGACGACACATGCATCAAAGATATTGGCAAGGATTAGCTACAAAAGAATAGAACGAAATGCAGAGGATTTCCTGTATGAAGATATATTGGGATTCAGGAAAAGTAAGGGTACAAGAGAAGGAATATTGGCCCTTAGGCTGCTTATAGAGAAGAGAATGGAGAAAAACAAACCGACCTTCATTGTATTTGTAGAGAAGGCTTTTGACAACGTGGATTGAAATTCAGTGCTGGATATACTTAAAGGAATTGCAGTTTCCTACAATGATCGAAGAATTATCCACAGTTTGTATAAAAAACAAGTAGTTGTGTTAAAATCTGGATCCAGGTTTGAAGAAGCAAGAATAAGGAAAGGGAGTGAGACAAGGCTGGGCACTGCCTCCCGTAATAGTTAATGTTTACATCGAGAGAGCCATCAATGAAATCAATCAGATGTGTTCTGGAGTGAACATCCACGGAGAAACAATCAGCAAGCTACGATTCGCCGATGACATAGCACTCATAGCTGAGACAGAGAGGGATCTGAATAAGATACTAACAACCATGGAAAGGACAATGGTCAGACATCAGCTGAAGATCAATAAGAAGATGACTAAGATATTGGTGTGCAGCAGGAAAGAAGCGGCCAAAACCAACGTTATACTAGAAAAACAGAAACATGCTGAGGTGAAAGAGTTCTTTTACCCAGAAAGCCGAGTAACCAAAGATGGACGAAGCAAGAAAGATATAGTGAGTAGAATAGCCCAGGCAAAGAGGGCATTCTTTCAAAAGAAGAATATATTTACAGCTGGAAATACAAGGTTAGAAGTGAGGAAGCAATTCATCAGAACGTATATCTGGAGCATGTTTCTTTACGGCAGTGAGTCATGGATGATGACAGCAGCGGAGAAAAAAAGGGTGGAAACATTCGAAATATCGTGTTACCGAAGAATGATGAAGATAAAATGGATCGACCTAGTGACAAATGAAGAAGTCCTAAGAAGAGTGGGAGAAAAGATAAGTCTGCTGAAAACCATAAAAAGAAGACGGCACAACCTAATCGGCCATATCTTAAGACACGATGGACTGATGAAGACAAATCGTCGAAGGAAAAGTAAACGATAAGAATGGAAAAGGCAGTCTTCGTTTGAGTTACATAGAACAGGTCGTAAAGATGTGAAAGAGAGGATCTGCGGTAATATGAAGAGGTTGGCCGATAGAAGAATTGAGTGGAGTGCTGCGCCAAACCAATCCTAGGATTGTTGACATATGATAATGAGCTGCCATCCCTCATATAATAAACACTCTATTCCCTTCTTTCTCTTTATTCATGGCCACCGCATTTGCTACGACTCGGATCTACAAGAATTTCTTTCAACCCTACATAAGTCTCTTCTCCACCGTTGCTACCCAGAATTCCTTTTAAATAAAATAATCCTTAAAACTCCCAGAAGCTTAAAACTCCGCTTCCTAATCGCCTTAGCATCCCCTCCATCTGCCCAAATACATCCCTGGCGTACATTCCTTCAACGTCATTCTTCACGAAATCTACCCAATCCTTTCTAATAGAACCACCACCACAAAAATATTCCCAGCTACAACCTACAGACGCCCAGCCAACCTAGGCAGCGTTTTTAAAAGCACTTAAATTATCCTCAAATCCTCACACACAATCAAACCCCCCCTCTCATTATAATCATGCGAGATGCAAAACCTGCCCCATTTTCCCTACACCACCCACATCTATTTCACCTTCTCAACTGTCTCCATCAGTCTTCGTCTCCCAATTGTATCTTCAGCAACATCATATACACCCTGAAATGCAATTTTTTCCCGCTTTTTATATTGGACAGTGCACCACTCCCTTGAATCCGCGTGAATAATCAACCTCCTCTTCCCAATCGCCTCCCCCCCCCCTCTGCCCTATACATCCCTGGCGTACATTCTCTCAAAGACATTCTTAACAAAATCTACCCAATCCTTTCTAATAGAACCACCACCACAAAAATATTCCGAACTAGAACCTACAGACGCTTAGCCAACCTAGGCAGCGTTTTCAAAAGCACTCAAATTATCCTCAAATCCTCACACACAATAAAACCCCCCTCTCATTATAATCATGCGAGATGCAAAACCTGCTCCATTTTCTCTACACAAACACAACCACTTACCATTTGTCCTTGTACAATCTCATCCTGTCTTCCAGTTATTTCGAGAACCAAAAGAAAAATCGAAAATCCCCCACCTCCACCCTCATCCACTCCCCCAACTCCAACACCGTGAGAATATAAATCTACGCGCAAACCAAGCAATGTCATTACCCTGAGGAAGTCTCCAACAGCGGAGACGAAACTGTTGGTCATTTTTATACTGTGACGCGGGTTTACCCAAAAAACAACGACGCCAGGTGCAATGTACTTTTATAAAAATTCTTACAACCTTTGCCTTTTGAGATAGCTGGTTCGTCTTCTGTATTCAGAGACGCTCCTTTATGAACTAAGGAATTATGTTTTCCTTTACACACTTGTTCTGCTTGTCAACACATCTAAACGAGAGAACCATTTAATTGAAGCCAAATTTTTCCAATGCTATGAAAAGCTTCAATCGAAAATTGGGAATCACCACGGCCTTCCAACTCCCAATTTATAGGGGATGAAAAGCTTCCTAAAATGATATGAGTAAATTTAAGAGACAGTAATGTAATTATGAATAGCTTTGTAAAGGCATTTGGTTAATTAATGATACTGGAAAAAAGCATATATTAATCAAAATTATTATTTCTCCACAGTCCTCCGCTCACACCAGCAAATGACATATCATATTGTTGGTGCAACTGATCCCTACACGGTCCTATACGCATGTGAGAACAAAGGACTAGGGAAAATAGGTAAAGTATATTTTAAGTGTCCAATATTTTAATTTGCTAAAACTACAGACTATCGGTATTTATAAATTAATTTGCATTCCAGTATTTACTTTTTCCCTTGAATTTTCCATTCTTTATTACTGCCTTTGTTGATTTACAATGTCAATGGTTTAAACATAATTTATTTGAATATAATTTATTTGCGAGGAAGAAATATTCTCAATAAACAATCAACGTAGCCTCAGAAGCATCCTTGATTGATTATTAATCCCATTATAAATTAAAGAATCCCATCATACCAAAAAATCACAACTGACCTTTGAGCGTCAATAAAGTTTCTTTAGGTCTAGACCCGTCTCAAATGAGACTTTCCTCAACGCCTCATATTATGAAGTGTCGAAATCCACTGCAAAGACAGCCCGTAAAGAACTGCATTTACAGAAGTTTAGACTAGAATATGATTACTACCTCTTTTTATGCATGGTATTTAGTGCAATTTTGGTGTGAAATAGCCCCCTGCCACGCGCCTTTATGGTGGTTTGCAGAGAATTATGAGGATGTTGATGTAGATAAATGGTATTGAAAACATATTGTTGTTTGAGGCGGCTGCAATGCTCATTCTCATTCTGTCTCGAGCTTCCAAGTTTCTGTTGCATAGATAATTTATTATCTCTAGCTTTCACGGCTAACGCTAAGAGCATCTTCAGGTGTTGCTTGTCATTTGTGATGCATTCTCCAACGGAATATACATGATTTTCCCTAAATTAAGGTATCCATTTCTTTAAGAAAATAAAAACACATTTATTTGCAATGAATTATTCGTTGGAAAACCTGAACTTTGTACTTTTTTATACATAAACCCCGTTGCGAACGAAGCAGTTTTGCATGTGGTGTAGAATTTTTCCGTATCCGTGTCATAAGACTCTCCCGCCACGGTATGCAGGTAGCGTGCGACCTCTTTTTGCAACTCCTCGTAAGTCTTGAAATTTGTCCCACTCAGGTGTGGCTTCAACGCACGAAAGAGATGATAATTACTTGGTGCTAGGTCCGGAATGTAGGGGGGATATGTGACGTTATTCCATCGAAATTGGTTGATGAAGTCGGTTGTTACACGGGTGGTATGTGGACGAGAGATGAAAACGCACTCTTCTTGACAGCATGGCCTTTCTTTTATTTTGAATCGCACGACGAAGGTTCTTCAAGGTTTTCTGTAGTAGTCTTACGAACATCAGCGATCAATTTTTAGGGCTCCCGAATCGTCTCCCGTCAATCTTCAAGGATTTCAATCACCACTTTTCAATAGTTTCGTTCGAAACCGAGAGCCGTCCGGCACGCTGTTCATCATGGATGTCTGCACGTCCGTTTTTTAATTCTCTGCAGCAATTTCACATGTTTTTGAGGTCCATCACATCACATAACTTTCTATAAATTTCATATACGCGTATTGTACTTATCACACAGAAAACGAATCACAGAACGTAACTCACACCTGGCGGTAGCGCGGCGGAGAGTGAAAGCTCTATCGCGAACGGCTACGAAACCAAGACTAAGCGTCGTAGGAAGCTTGAAGTGGTAGAGATTTGTAAACGAGGAAGCAAGCTACACACCAGTGCTGCAGGATCTTGTATTAAAGCGTTCATCGTGACTCTAGCGCGATGGAGACCTTATTTTACGGACAACCCTCTTACATGAAAAGATTGGTGATAATGGGAGAGAGAGGCTACCCATGGCTGCACCATTGTTCTGACCGTAGTAATCCCAGATCAAAGTATAGCGACGGTAGAGCCATGGGCAACCCTCTCTCCCTAGTCATGGCCAATTTATGGGGAATTTCTGGGAAGCCGCAATTACAGTGTGCAGCCTCAAACTCTCATGCTGGCTCCGCTGCGTCAATGACTCATACGTCATCCGGTCACACCGGGAAGAAAACCTTAGCGACATTTCACCAAGAGCTGAACAACGTGCACCCGTTCATCTAATTTACCATAGAGACGGAAGAACAGGGCCCACTACCCTGAGTCCAAAGTGTTTTAGTCCAAAGAATAGGAGACGGAAAAACACAGTGATCGCTATCTGCATGCAGCCTTCCACCACCACCCGCATCAATAGACATCACTTGTGAAAACCCTATACGAGCCCAGGGCAAGAATAATATCTGACATTGCTTCTTTTGAAATGGAAGAAAGTCACTTAATGACAGACCTACTCTAGTTGGGAGTAAGGCTACTCCCAGCGTTTCATTCGCAGCTATTTGAAACTGAAGAAGGAAGAGGACAAAAAATCTCGGCCAGACTTCAATAATTTTGCAACTATCCCTTACGCATCTAGGACCACAGAATGCATTACCCGTATTCTGCGTGAAGGAGACATCTGAAATGGTTCACCATAATAATCAACATGAAACATATATTCTCATCGGGTAAGGACCGGCTCCTCCCGCTGCTTATTGAAGGAATTATGAAATGTCTTGCTCCTGCGGAGGAAACTGCATAGGTCAAAGTAGTCGTTAAGTGGCCTGGATTAAAGGAGCATTTCAAAGCAATCACCTTTGGCAGCATTAAGGAATTTACTGTCGCACACAATGCCTATTCCAAGAGTGACCGAACCATTTTAACCAAAAATACGCGCGTATTAGTCGAACACGGTTTTAATTTTTCAAGATTCATACGCGAAGCTATTGATGGGATCGATTAAAGACCGCTGTGTTTTAACCCGATAGATAGCACTAAACGAAGGGCCACTTGAAAGATGCTCTTCCAAATATCTCAGTATCGAACAATTCCACTATTCGACTCAATGCATCCGTCGCTCACGAGGTGGTAACGCTGACTAGCCAGTTAGACAAGGACATAGGAGGGGAAGAGGACCATTAGCAATATGAATGACCAACCGAGGGTCGGAGATGAATATGAATTCTGTCGGAAGTGTCATCATTATACCTACTGAAGATGCTCCCTGCATGGTGATGAAAGCTAGAGGTAAAAAATTGTCTGCGAAGAAGAAACCCGGAATTTCAAGAAAGAATGAGAATTGCTACTACTATAAATCAACAACACTATTGTGACCAAAATACATATCAATCTTCACATAGCTATTTTAAAGCAGTATAAATGCATTTTATTACACTGGGAGATAATTTTGTTTCTAATAGTTAGTACAAATTTAACCAATATAAACTACACATGTTGCGTTTTTTTTACCAAGTTCCGCATTTTGCTTCTGAAATAGGGCTGTGACTTTCTTTAATTGTCGCACTACTATTAGCTTTCCCACTTGCATAAACAACTTCATCCTTGAATAGTAATTCCGCATATTCTTTCCTACCAAAAAAAACCCATCTTGATTCAGGAATCAGTTGACATATTGCCTCCAGTGCCTTCTTACCTTCTTGCATCAGTCTACCTGCCCCATACAGTCCGTGCGCAACAAAATGGTCAATCATGCTTCACAATTAAACTGCAATTCTACCTCCAGTACCTTCTAACCTCCTTGTTTAGGCCTATCTTTCCCATGAATGACTAACAATACCTTTGGTGGAGAGGCTGAAGATCCTTCGACAGACAATTAGGTTTATTCGTACGCGATATTTTGGCGAAAACAGTGCTGAGTTTGATGCGATATTTTTAGAATTTTAAAGGCATCCGATAAAGCTTTTCATAGTAACTTAAACTTGAATTTAGTGATTTTTTGCATTGCTGAAAACGTTGTATTTATAGATATCTTGGCCATAAATATAAAGTAATTATTAACTAGGCGCAAACGGTAACGCAAAAAGTATTTCGAAAGTGGGAGCAGTCAGAGGGTCGTTGTAGATAGTATAATTTCCGATGCAATCAATGTGTCATTACAGTTACCTAGGACTGCGTAGTGCGCCTAATTCTATTTCTGTTATAAACGAGAAGACCAATTCAATTCAAAAGGCATTTATTTGGCCGTCATTGTAAATCAAATAACAAATAATATATAAAAAATACAGGAATTTGAGAATATTACAATGCGACCACCCTGCTTTAGGCAACTTGTCTCATCAGGGGTGTGCTAAATGGATATATGCTTAAAAGCTATGTAAGCAAAAACGCAGAGATCTACAAAAAAAAATTTGTTCCGAAAGATTTTAGACTGATTTTTGAACCAAGTGGCTATAAAGAATACCCTTGTTTCTTATGTCTTTGGGATAGCAGGGACAGAGAAAACCACTGGGTGAGAAGGGGTGGCCTGAGGGAGAAACCATGATGGTTGGAGAGAAAACCGTCGTAAACAAACCTTTAGTTAAACGAGATAAAATCATTTTGCCTCCTCTGCACATATAATTAGGCCTCATGAAGAAGTTTTTAAAGCCTCTTGATAAACATGGGCAGTGTTTTGCATATATGGGAAGAAAAATGCCACAAATCAGATCAGAGAAACTTAAGCCTGGAATTTTTGATGGCCCACAAATTAGACATCTAATTAGACAATGGCAACTAATTAGACATCCCGTTTTTGTGCAATTAATGAATGAGGCTGAGCAAAATGCTTGGAGGTCGCGAGCTGATGTTGTGAAAAGTTTCCTGGGAAATTACAAAGCAGATAATTATATATAACTAGGAGCTGAGATGCTTAAAACTTTAGAAACCTTGGATGCAATATGTGTAGTTAGGTTAACTATTTTCATAGCCACTTGGACCGGCACTCAGGGAATTTAGGAGACTCGGGCAAGGAACAAGGTGAGAGATTTCATCAGGATATGAATACAATGGAGGACCGCTACCAAGGAAGATGGGATACGCACATGATGGCATATTGCTGCTGGAACCTTCATAGAGACTATTCTGCCCAAAGTCAGTCTAGAATTTCTCGGAAAAGAAGCTTCAGAAGTGCTAAGTGACTCTTTTCATTGTTTTTTTTCTTTAAGTGAATTGTAGTGCTCCCAATTGTAGAATTGATAAGTGCTCCCAATATGTTTTATTAGGCATTTATTTCTTCGATTTCTCGATAAAATATCAAAATACTAACAATCAGTGAATTTTTATTCCTATCTAATTGACACCTTTAACTTTCATAAGGTAAATAACCAAATTTTTGTATTTCAAAAACTAGAGCTGATACGCGAAAACTAATGTCAAATTTGGATTCAGGAGGTCAATCACACCTAAAGTAAGCATAAAAAACCCCAGAATCAAAACCAGTGTTTACCAGTGTTATAAATGGAGATCAGCTAAAGCCCCTTTCCTCCGGCATGGCTTATGGCTCGGCATTCACCCGAGGCGTGAGGGAAACCGGCAAAACCTCATGCGAGCCGCCATAGAAGACGAAAGCGCGATGCCAATTTTCAATGGTTAGGTCCCATCCAGAAAATGCAACCAGTGTATGAAATTGGAATAAATTGTGTTTAATCAGAGACAATATAGCGTAGAGCAGCTACGCTAGTTACGATATGTTTAGCATATTGTCAAAATTAATAAAATATATAGATTGGTAATCATTGTCGGATTGAAATACCAATACAATTAACTACAGGTGTTTCAATCTAGCCAAATGTCATATTTAAACACCTGCAGAAATTGAAATACCAATCAAAACACCTGCAGAAATTGAAATAGCATTCAAAGCACCAACATAAATTTACAACAAATACGTTTATCGATCATGGTATATGTATATATATATATATATAATCGCCAGAAAAGCGCACTACGCAGTCATGATAAATACAAAATAAAACAGACGACGAAAACATAGAAACACGCAAAAGAGACACTCACAAAAGTTTGGACGTTTCCGCGGTCATGCCGCCTTTTTCAACGGAAGAAGGTTGACTGCCGATGACTGCTGGCTGAGTCCTCTTCGTGAGTGAAAGAGTGGGGGGGGGGTGAGAGTGGGTACGGGAGTGGGGCGGGAGACAGTGGAGGAGGTAAGGAAGTGGTGGCCTCTAGTGGGAGATGTTCAAGCCTGGCTTTTGATACGATCTTTCAAGCCAGATACGCGCCAATTCACGAGACCTCACCTCAATGCTAGTGGCATTTTCGGAAAGTACTTCCACTATGGCGAGGGAAAAACAATTGTCAAAAGTTTGATTATGGTGGGCAGTATATTTCGGGATAGGTTCGTGGAAGGGAGGAATTTTGGTGGAATGCCGGTGGTTGTTCATCCTGATAGCTAGTGGTGTAGTGCACTCTCCAATGTAGAAGGAGGGGCAGAAATTGCAGGAGAGGCGGTAAACTACATTGGTGGAGGTGCAGGAGGGTGTAGAGGAGGATTTGTTAAGGACTGATGAGGAGGCTGAGTGGAGTAGAAAGCAACATTTGCATCTCGGGCGTTTGCAAGGTGAAGAGAAATTGGAAGGAAGGGGAGCATGTAGAAGAGTGGGTCGGGTGGATCTAAGAATATTGCTGAGATTGGGTGCTTTTTTGTAAGTAACGGAAGGGCAGGCGGGAAGGAGATTTGATGTTGTATGGTTGGTATTTATGATGGGGTAAAGATCTCTCAGGATGCTTTTTATTTTGTGTGAGCCGGGAAAAAATTTGGTGATGTAATTCAATCGGCCGGGAGGGTTATTTTTGATGCGGGGTGTGTAATTGGCGGTAGGGGATAGAATTTTCTTTCTGAGGAGAGGCTCTGGGTACCCACGTTTCTGGAGGGCGTGGTGGAGGTTATCAATGGCTTGGTGTAGGGAGGGGGCATTGTTGCAAAGACTGTGAGCCCGGACGGAGAGAGAGTATGGAATGGATTGTTTGGTGTGTGGCGGGTGACAACTAGTATAATGCAAATATTGTTCGTGGTTGGTGGGCTTTTTGTGGATAGAGGTGATGAATTTGTTGTCTTCAAGGAGAATGTTGATATCAAGGAAGGTGGCGGATGAATGAGAGATGGAGGAGGTGAACGTGATAGAGGAAGGAGAGTTGAGAGGAGAGAGAGATTGGAGAGTGCACTACACCACTAGCTATCAGGATGAACAACCACCGGCATTCCACCAAAATTCCTCCCTTCCACGAACCTATCCCGAAACATACTGCCCACCATAATCAAACTTTTGACAATTGTTTTTCCCTCGCCATAGTGGAAGTACTTTCAGAAAATGCCACTAGCATTGAGGTGAGGCTTGAAAGATCGTATCAAAAGCCAGGCTTGAACATCTCCCACTAGAGGCCACCACTTCCTTACCTCCTCCACTGTCTCCCGCCCCACTCCCGTACCCACTCTCACCCCCCCTCCACTCTTTCACTCACGAAGAGGACTCAGCCAGCAGTCATCGGCAGTCAACCTTCTTCCGTTGAAAAAGGCGGCATGACCGCGGAAACGTCCAAACTTTTGTGAGTGTCTCTTTTGCGTGTTTCTATGTTTTCGTCGTCTGTTTTATTTTGTATATATATATATATTATGGAACCCTGCGTATAGTGCTAGATTTCACTACATAACAAAGATTGGTTAAATAGATTGTCGTACCGATAGATTTAAAATGTCATTTTTCCCACGTACCTACCATTAGAAAGCATAATAGGCCCAGCAAAGGCAAGTGTTGGATAGGTGAAATATTGTTAGAGTAGTCTATAATGGTGGTCTATAATGGTATTTTGTGGTTCGTTATTTCATTCTTAATTGTATGGTTGAATCAGTTGCAATCACGTAGGCCTCGGTAGCACATGGTTGCATTTACGTGGTGCATCTTCAAAGCCTACCACACGCCTTTGCTGTGCCTCACAGGATATTGCGTAGATGTAGATGAAGATTTTCGAAAATCACAAAATTAAACTGAATATCGGTATATTTAATGGGATATTTCATAACCTGAAACCGAAAAATATGCATTTCAAATGGAAAAATATGTTCTTTATGGAATTTACTTTCATGTGGTTTGTAAATTGTGCCTGATACGTGAGTTAATAGTAGTTTAAATTTCGAAAAGAAAATAACACTACATGCTTTAAAAAATTTACATTAAGTTATTGTGGAAAAATAAATAGTGTGCAAATTCTAACCCAAGAACATCATGTGAATAACACCTTGCCCACGCTCTTATGTGTTTCAACAAGATGCATGTTTGTGCAACTTATGGCTCTAAAAATTATCGAGCGTTGTACTTCGACGTGACCATTTGCGTATTATTTTTATATATTATAGGATAGCTATATACAGTGATCAAAATACCATCATTTTTTAGGTTCTTTCCATATCACTAGGGCAATCTGACGGGCTTTTCCATTTGTAAACTCTTTCATTTCGCTCACTTCGGTATAAAGATTTTCATTGCCATTCACCACGGCAATCAAGGATGTTTACCATTACAAGAGGAATAAGGTTTCTTGGGCAGAGATTGGAAGCACAGATCTTTGGCATACCGGGAAAATGTGCAAAACACCACGCTACCTATAACACCTGGATCCCAATGGCAATATTTAGAAGTACATATCTACAGAAGCTAAGTATTTATCATATTGCCTGGATTTCATTCTCAGTCCTCCAAGAGGACTGTTATGATTTTTTCCCCTGAATTGAGCGTTTCTGGAAACCCCTATTTGAGATGGAACACAGTCAATGTATACCAAAAGTATACTTCTCCTTAGAATTAATTATTAATAAAGCCTTTGATGGAGCTGATATTAGTGAAGTTAACTCATTCGGAAGGAGGTTGTTAAATGGATAAATCACACTGACACATTACGTAATAAATCTTGTAAATGCATTAATATTTTCGCTTCAGAAATGCTACAATTTTGAGAAATGTTATGAAATGCATATGATTATTTATTTTAGATGAATCTCAAGTTAAAAGGATGAAAAATGTATCTTGATCTCCAATGTGTGTTCATACCATGGGCTCATTTCCTTAAAGCCAAGTATTACCTTCTTGGAAGTGCTACCATTTTCTAAATTCACTTACTACCTTTTTTTATATTCACTAAGCATTTCCATGTTTATGAAATATGACATGATGCTCCAAAAGCGTAAAAATTATCGTTTCCTTCATTTCAGAGGATTTGATTATCTTAACAACGTCATCTACAACAGCAGGTGCCGATATAGGAGCTGCAATAGGAGATGCTTTAACAAACATAGGCACAGAGCCATATACAGGATTAACACTATTTTCCTCTCTCAATTATATATCTCAGCAAAACTGCTGAAATGAAAGAATGTACATGCCACAAGGTTTACATGAATGGGTATAAAGTGCACCCAAAGGTAGTCTTGCGCCATCTCATGGAGAATTTTATGGAGTAAATTTATTTGTGAGGTGCCACAATATTCCCTTTGTACCAAATATATTAAGATACGGTAAATACCTAAAATGAAAAATAGAGAGATGATTCGTGATCATGGTTGGCCACTGTATTTGAAAGGCTTTCTTATGCAAAGGCTAATCGTGATCACAAAGCATACTCTATTTTCTCATTAGGCTATTTTAAGATCCATAGAAATTATAGCATTTACTATCATGTGCTCGTTCATTCCATAAACCCTTGATAAACAACTTCTGTTGTATTTGGAAGAAATACGACTTGGATAAGAGGTCCCAAAAACTTTTTTTTTTCCAAGCAGAATTAGAAACAGTAAGAGTTACCAGCTGTTACAAACAGATGAAATATAACATTTGTGTATTAACCTAATGCCCGCTAGTATTTATGCCTGCCTGGTGTGGTTCATCCTATCACCTCCACACACCCTATGGTGGCTTGAATTTTATCATGTAGTTAAAGGTAGATAATTGATATTTGATATCGTTGTTTCCAAGTCAAATTAATACGGATTTCACTTCATACGTCATGCTATGCATTTCACTTGTCTTTAAGTCCTTTCAGGTAGCTCCTTTTGTAACAGGAAGTATAAACTAATTGCCATTAATACTCATGACCTTTATTGAAGCCTTTGTAAGGCGTTACGTGTACACCCATATATTTTTCGTATAGATATTACCATTACATTACCATTACCCATTATCGTTAACGTTCATCGTACTTCAATTGAAATGTCAAACGGAATAATGAAATAATTTTTCACCAATAAATATTCGTGGGACACGTAACGCCCTTCAATTATAAAATTATATTAATACGAAGTCTAAACACGCCGTGGCGGTAGTTAGATTAAAACGCATTTGAAACATTTTCCATAATTGTAGCATATGACGAAAAAGAGAATTAAAATAGGACATAGCTGGAACACTTTTCAAGACAATCTTTTTCATAAAAAAACCGAATGTTGTCGGGCAACTCTTAAGAACCTTATTTGAACCGAATAGATTTTCAGTAACTCATGCTAGGAGACTATACTAGGTGATGAAGCTCACTGGTCATGTGCAACGATATGGAAATATCAATTATCTATCTTGATCAAAATGATTAAATTCAAGCCCCCGTAAGGGTATGTGGAAGGAGGTGAACCATACACAGGTATGCATAAATACTAGCCGGCAGATGGATTAATATGCAAATTTATTATTTTATCTGTTTGAAACATGTGTAATAGTTCGCATCTCTTACTGCACTCGAAAACGTTTATCAAAGATTTATGGAATCAACGAGCGCATAACAGTAAATGTGATAACTTCACTGGATAGTAAACAAACCTAAAAAGTAAAATAGAATGAAGCTTCTTGATCACGATCAGTCACTGCATGCTATAACTAATCTAAAACAGTGACAAACTATGACCACGAAGCATCTTCTTTCTTTTTCATTTTGCTCTTCTCCGTATCTTGGTTCATTTGATATCCAAGGGTTTCTTGTGACACCTCACCAATAAAATTACTCCATTAAATTTACCATGATACTGAGCAATCCTGCCATTTGGTGCACTGATTTCGAAGGACAAGGATTGCCTCAGCCTCTCGGCCTTGCGGAAACCGAAGAAAACCCTAGTGACTGAATGCCACCTCCTTATCATTGACCGTTCGATAATAGCACCATCCTTCTCAGCTTCTACCATCGAGCCATGAGGACATCCTCCGGCGGGCCTATTGAAAAAGCAACATGTCCCCAGAACACTCCAAAAAAGTTATATTTCAGCTCATCACCATCAAAATCATATTGTCACTATATCCTGAAAAACAAAGCCCGGAGTGAGAAGAATGCATTTTAAATTATGACGTCCGACCTATTGTTACTATGACTGAGTTACTATTGTGCTGTTTTGTTATGTATTGAATATGCAACTCAAATATTATCAGAAATAAATAATGTGAACATGATATATATTAGTGATGGCTCATACCGTGTGTGTTGTTCATTGGAAATGAACAATTGGTAGCTTTTTTTTAAATAAGCAAAAGAAAATTAAAGCTACACTTAACTCATGTATAAAATAAAATAATTCTAATCAAATATCTATAATAAGCACTTCAATGTTATTTCCCGCATGGAAGAAAATAAAAGCAAGATCTTGATCAAAAGGATTTACAAAAGACTTACATCAACATAACACCAATACATTCTATTTTAAAAAGATCTGGAAGGGAAAAGAGGGGCAGGAGCGGACATTTATGTCCACGAATCATTCGGAGCTACACTGATTAGATCATCCACTAGAACATATTCCAGCTAGTTTCAATACGTATGCATAGAGTTATGTCGATCTTCCATAAAAATGATAATCTAAATCGGGCATAAAATTCTAAAATCTCCTCAGCTAAAAGACTGAAAACATACTCAGGTATCTTATTCCTATGTATGAGTATGAGCTATATCTAAGCTAATCTGCTATATAATCTAAGCTAAGCTAAGCTAAGCTAAAATAAGCTAAGCTAATCTAATATATAAGCTAAGGTGATCTGCAATGAAAGCCGCTATTACCCCAGGCTAATCCGAGAAGCAATAGAAATCACGAAACAGCCGGAAAATTACAACAGGGAAGACGGCTACACGCTGGCAAACTCTTGGAAAAGAGTTTTCAAAATCGACGACCAATCAGAGCCCACTTGAGACCACAAGACATCAGAACCAATCGGAGACGACCTACGACACCCAAGCCCCTATATAAGACGGCCAATTTCGAAGCATCGACACTTCTGACCTTAAGACGCCAGCAGGATGGCTGGAGAAACGACACACGACGCGGAGGAACGCCCGAAAGCCGTTACCAGTATGAGTATGTAGTTATGGTGAGAGATTTTAACACCAGCCTGCTTACCCCTTTTCCTGTCAAGGATAACTCATGGAAATGTTGTTAGGATTCAACCTCACTATTTTAGCAACTGGCCCAACTGGCAAGAGGCACAACACACGCCTTTTATTGGACTTACTTTATGTTGATGATACTACGAATGTGGTAATGATAGAGCAAATTGACGAACCTAACATCTCTCTTCACGAGAAATTTCACGAAATTCAAAAACCCCAGACCCAATTGTAAAATTCTGTAACTTTATAAACGTTGACTGCTTTTGCCAAACCAAATACCTCTTTGAAATAACACAGATTGAGATTCAATAGCTAATGAATTGCCACCAGATAATTTCTATATTGATTTAGATTCATTTGATCAAAATTCGCTCATTTTTGTGTGACACGCCATGGATTATCCCTGAAATATACATAGCCAATTCTTCGTATAAGGTAATGAAAAAGGCCACGAAGAAAAAAATAGGAGAGCCAAAAAGAGATTATTATCACACACTGATTATATGAAGTTGGAATCCAAAGATTAAGTGAAAAAACCTCTTAGACAAAGCCATAGCACGAAAACCCACTGGAAGAAAAATAAGTATTCATTCAGATATTCTTAACAATCCTTTCTCCATTCGCTGAAAGGCAATTAATCCCTGATCTGTCTAAGGATTGATAAAGGTAATCTGGAAAATTAATTCTTCTTTTCACTCGTGCAGCCGTGAAATGTTACTTAATTACCTAAAAATATAACTTCAAATGATTCATGACGAAGGGGTCACGATGAGATCCCCAATCGTTTCATAAAAAGATATTGCCTCTGATATTCCCGGCTTTCTTACACATCGTTGACACATTTCAATTAGGTATATTTCCAGATACTTGAAAAAGAACCTTCCTATGACCAATATCAGCATATCCAATCCTTCCACACTAAGTGGCTATAGGCCAATATGATTATTATGTACTGTAGAAAAATACTGGAACGAATACCTTTAGACTAAATTAGTACGTACATCAGTGAAAGAGATTTTCTCGACCAATAATAATCTGGTGTTGGGAATAAAGCACCCAAGGGACATAGAACCCAAACCATGCTGCTGCATTCCACTAAAGACATCACCCTTAGGTTCAATTACATTTTTTCCAAGCATTTTTCTCAGTGAACAATGCTATTTTACTGTACTAAAAAATGTTGGATTCTGCAGCTAAGAATTCGACATAGTTACCATCTTTGTTGGATATTGGGGCGCCATCCTATTAGTTGGCTGAAACAGCAATTTTAAAAAGTTAACGATGGAGTTGGCTGCACCAACCCTTGGATCCGTGTTCTGCCAGTAGTTGGCTCCCACATCCATCTGTGGTGGATAAGGCAGGTACTCACTATGTTGCCTTGACTTCGTATTCCATCCTACTCTTGAATAATCATTATTGGATGTAAGGAGATTTTATTATTATACGAAAATGGCAAGTTAACGAAGCAAATGTGCGCGCATATTATTTATTATTGAAGCACGGATATATCCGTTTTTGTAAAAGGCATGAAGCATGCAATGGATGGTCAACAATGGACCATAATCTATGAAACTTCTCCCATGCATTCGACTCATGCGACATTCGAACATGATCTTCAACTGCATTAGCTAAAAGGATACAAGAATTCTGACGGTGCAGTTAAATGGCCTCGATCATATCTTGCCAGACGAATGCATTTAGTAGTTGGAAAACATGGAAAGGAAAATAGGTATCTAAGGGTTAACACAGGAATGATGCAAAGTTAATCCTTTGTCCATTACTGTTTTCTTAGTTCATCAATTAACTACGGAGATTCGTATATGGCAGGCAATATTTTCTGCATGCCAACGACTCCCAAATTTGTCAGCGTTCAACTCCTAAACACTATCCATCATTCACTAAACAGCTATCTCAAACTATTTCTGGAATAATTGCTGACATTAGCCGTATTAGAACCTAGGGGGTGGGATAGAATGGAGTGAAATTAAATGAAACTAAAACCAAGGTTGTTATTCTAGGCAGTAAAAATATTTCATTGCAAGATAAGGTGTCATCAAAACAATGCGATTATCTTTCCATATTCTGATTACTTCTATAGGGTTGTCTTGTAGTTGCGCGCCGAATGTGGTTCTTTAGAAATGCCACCATGGGTATTGTGTTGGTTGTATTTATGGGGTCTCGGTCCACGCGGAATGGGTCCAATGTTCGTCAGTGGGTCAGTGTCATTTCATGCAGTCGCGTAGTGGGAAAAATCAAGTAGCCTACAGGATTTGGCACGAATTCAACAGTATGACACGGAAGGCAGATTTTCGCACGAGGAATCATAATTTGTTTCCACAAATCAGCAACCGTATCTTAGACTTAGCAACAGCTCGTAATTAGGGAAACTTATGCTCTTGCAGAACAGAGTCACCGACCTAACTACATCCTTATGGTATAGCAACTGAGACACATTAAACGATAACGTATACCTGACGATGACTTAAAATGATTGAACTTGGCCATTCATGATTATTACTTCACTCTATTCCATGAACCCTTCGGTATTTATGACATGTACAACGACATTAACCGCAGGCTAGTTACTCGGAGAATCATTTGTTCAGCATTTGACAGTTGAGCTCACCGCTTAAGCACACAGAAATTTCGCTCTGACGTCGCTTGAACGTGAACTAGTTCCTTTGAAAGAAACAAATAGACGATTAGTTGCATATTCATTCAATTGCAAATAGCTGAGGCGTATGGATTAAAACGCTGATGTCTCTATCAAGGCATTTTTTGTTTCTTTACCAACATTTTTTAAGTCTCCAGTTCCTTATAGCCACTTGGTCGTGAAATTTAAAAGAAAATGTTTCATTTCCAAAAATTAACATAGGAATATCCCCGGAGTATTTTCATGAGGTCGAAAAAGTGGACATCTTATGCCCCAAAAGTGGCTAACATTCACAAATATTTATCACTTTTGTGTCATATGATCACACTTAGAACTTTCAGTTATACGGTTCCTAATATTAAAACTCGGATATTGCACAATATATGCGAAACAGCAAAAAAGTTTCTGTTGAAAATGAGCGCTACTTCTGGTTTTAAAAAGTTCATTTATTTCTTGGTAAAATAAATTCGACGAATTATAAGATACTGGGCTGTAACTCCATCCAATCAGATGACTTAACACTGCTTAATTAATAACTTGATGTCTGCCCAAAGTTTTGGAAAATGCTCCATTTAATGCAATATTTCAGTTTTTTAGTTATAAAATATTCATCATCATCATCGGTCAGCAATTCTAGGATTGGTTTGACGCAGCCTTCCACTCGGATCTTCTATCGGGCAACCTTTTCATATCAGCGTAATGCCTCCTTTTTACATCCTTTACAACCTGTTTTATGTATCACATACGAGGCCTACCTACAATCTTCCCGTTCGATTTTCCGTCGACGATTGTCCTCATCAGGCTATCGTCTCTCATGATACGGCCAATTAAGTTGTCCCGTTTCTTTTTAGTTTTCAGGATACTTCTGTTTTCTCTCACTGTTTTCAATAAAGAAACAAATTGAACAATTTTCAGGCTTAAAATGTTTCTTAATGCTCAATTTTTTCTTAGCCATAAGAATAACAACTGCAAATCAGCTTCCCACAAATATTCGCCGGCCTAGGCGGTGGTGGGGTAAATGTCTCACCAGTCAATCCCAGGGTTGCGGGTTCGAATCCTACCTGGGGAGGATTCTCACTCCCATGGAACATGGATGTTTGTGCATGAGACTGTTATTAGAAAAAAAGCCCATTTTCAAAGGCCATAAGTGCTATTTTTGCGGCCATAAAAAATTAATACTCCCAGGGTATTAATTTTTTATGGACGCAAAGATAGATTGTCTCCTAGTTTTAAAACTAGGAGATTGGTGGGATCAAGTAATAATTTCGCACTGAAATCACCAAATTTCCAAGTTTAAGACTTATATAACATCTCCCAGTCACATGATTCCTAAAAAAACCTTTATCTCGCATACTCTTTTATCCACCAATAACCGTTTGTAGGCCTAAATTACTAAAATCGTTTTCTTTTTAAGCAATGATAAAAAAGTTCAGAATTACTTAGATTGCGCTGTTGAAAGGGCCATTTTCGCATCTGATACTCATGCCAATCTTCACTGAATGAGATGGATAGCCCTAATAAAGAGAAATAAAAGACCTCAGATTAGCATTTTGGTGTTCATCCCTCAATTTGCGGAACATGCTGCCGCAAAGCAATGCATTCATTGCATTCAATGGCAAATGTACAGCCCGGGACGCAGGTGGAGATGGCAAAGGAGAAATAAATTGGGAACACGAAAGTGCAAAGAGAAGGGTAAGGTGGGTGCGGTGAAGAGGTGGGCGGCTTCTGATCAGAAATCCACGTGTGTGACCAGAAGGGGTAGGGGAGATCAAACCGGAATGAAAACTTGATTCTTTAAATCACAAAATTCTTCGAAAGTCAAGTTCACGGTACGTTGGAAGAGATAATCGAGAACACTGGAAGGGGTTGGAATGAGAAAATTTAAAAACTGATTATTCCAGGTTCAATTTTCATTGAACGACAAAGCCAACAATCATAAAATTGCACATAGTTGTTCTACTTTTCGTGTGATGTGGATTGATGTTGGAGTGTAGACAAACGGATGATATTATGCCTTTAAGTTTGGAAGGGTAACAACTGCTTTCAGGCAACATCCACGAAAAAATAAAATTTGTTATATTTCATCAATAAAAACAATTAAACTTTAAAAAATCAGTGAATCGCGTCCTACTTACATCATCAAGGACAGTAAATTTTGTGAGGAGCTTATGAATGATTTATACAAGCTAATATGGCCTTCACTCCGTAATCATATCTTTGACGTACCTACCTTGTTTTTGGAAACATCTTTGAAAAGAGAGCTAAGTGATCAGTTTGCTTTCGGAATTATTCCTGTAATAATGACCAGAACTGTAAAACAGGAAAGTAATGGCAGAAAATATCCTCTTACGACTTTTCCATTAATAAAGAACTGTTTTGATCATAAAACATGGTCAAATTGTATCTATATAATTATTAGGTGGCCTGAGCCGAACTCATGAACGATGAAATTGGCAAAATCCATTATGCTCATGGGCTGATGAGTAAATTTTCAGCGTCAAATGGAAACGGTTTTCAGTTTGGAGGATTTAAGTGCAATAGACCATGGGCCGATACAATGGAATAGTTTACAACCAATGGTGACTTAAATATGCGATCGATCCCTCGCGATATAATTTCGAGCGAATTGTTTTCGGGATTCCCATCGGGTTGGTAATTCAGGTAGCTACACTTCGGTGACTGACTCCACCATCGTCTTCATGGGCATTCAAACTATTCACCAGTGATAGAAAATATTTTCGAAGCCTTTTTTGTGGGAAAAAATGTAAATGGTAAAAAGTTGTATTTTCCTAGCCAACATTGAAGTGAGTTTTCGTACAAACATGAAAATTGGAATGAGAGAGACACCATATCAAACATGAATTCTGGAGGACAAAGGATTCTTCTGTCACATGCCCTGGCGGTGGATCTCTGGATAAATTGCATGCATCGATAAATGGAGTCTCGTGAAATCTACACTTATCTGACGAGCAGACAGACAAAGATTATTTCAATTTCTTTCGGAAACAGGCCATGAAACTACTTCAATATCGCATTATGATTCACATAACTGAAGTATCCAATCCTCCGGATAGTTATAATGATCTCGTAAACATCAAGACACATAATTAAACTCTGGAATTAATCCCCTTTAAATTCCCTCATTTAATTTCAAAATTCAACTGTTTTGAAATATATAAATCATCAATGACCAATTAGCGATTCCCTATATGGAAACTAGTTTGAATTTTGCACGATGAGAAGCTTTTAAAGTTCAACGGCTTTTTTTGTAATTTCTGCAGTCTTCCGAATCATATAAGGAAATCACATAAGAAAAGGCTTTGGTTCAGCAATCGCAAGCTCCCTCAAATGTAATGAAAAACTAGGCCAAGTAGGCAAAGAACCACGTTGCCAATAATAAAGGGAAAATGCATTTGCATTTCACTTATTATGTTGTTAAAGAGAATGTTCTTTAAACTACAGGCCGGGGGCCAGATACTGATCTAGAGATGAATTTATGTGGTCTGTAACTGCGTGTGTATAGCTTTAGACAATTATTGAAATTGTATTAAAACATACTGATATTACATATAGGTAATGTTTATGTCATTGTAATCCACGGTTTAATTTTTTAACTAAATCCCCATAAGTTGAAAACTCATTAGTCTAGTTTAAGAGGTTTTTAAACTACTGCCAAATATATATTCCTGAATTTCGGAACCATACCATCATGATGAATAGTTGGGATATTCCTGTTCTAAAGCAAACATCATAAGTAGCAAAAATTACATTTCATTCAGATGTAATGAGTGAGGTGTATTAGTTGAATGATTTTAAATATAAGAGCTATAGTGTTAAAACGTTCACTCAAAAAGAACAGAGTAGAAAAGAGCTACACAGAGTCGCTGTGCCTCTCATTACCTCACTCTCACAATGAGCTAATGCATTCCAACTCTCTAGTATGTTCGGTTTGTACCCGTGGATAAAGTCACTCTACTGTTATTTTAACAATAACATTGTAATAAAAAATCTTTATCACTTAAAATTACTTGCATCTCACCTGTTTTTCCTTAATATTCCAACCAGATATATCTGAATTTTTTCATTTTTCAGTCAGGTGAATCGATGAACTTTTGCATGCAATTGCATGCCTAAAGTCTTATATGGCTTAGTCATTCACATTCTCGCATTCACCCCTCTCACTCTCCAAATTTTTATTATTTCCGGGCGGAACACCCGGAAAAAGTACAAGAGTAGGAGCATGTGCAATCCACGGGTGGGGACGAAAACATTCATTCGAAAAAGAGGATGAGGCGTCGACGGTCCATAATATTTTTCTTGCTTCTGTTCTGTTGTTCTACTCCACTTGTTCTCAAACCTCTCTAAACCATGCTTCGATACGATAAATGTATAAGATTTGCACAGTAAGAAAAATCCTATGTAAAAATAACATTGGAATGGAAAATTCATGCAGGGGAAACATTTAATCTCCCTGAACCGCTTGTGACTTTCCAAATAGATGTGGTACGGTGAAAATCATTCAGCTTGGATTTTGCTATGGGTGCTCAGAGGCATCAACCGGAATCATACCGGGTACTCTTTGGTCCATAACCAAAGCACTATACCCCCTGTGCAACCAAACCGCTAAATAAATGCATGTTCCTACTTTTTTTAGTAGTCTCAAGAGATTATTGGGCCAAATTACTCCCTGCCATTCGTCAAGATATAATCTCTAAAAAATTAGGAAAAAACATTAGAGTTATAATAATGATATTTTACGAAATTTCAGGCGGAAATGAACAAAGTAAAATTTTTCAAATCAATTAAAATGTTTTACAAGGAGAAAAATGAAGTTGATTTCTAAAATAGGTCAAATAGTCCTTTCCATACTTCTAGTGTTAGAAAACGGTAACATGAAGCGGTAGAGACTTACAATTCCTGATAGCGTAAGGCATTAGTTTTGCATCCCTATTTCGTAGGTTGGGATTCCTCCGTGGGCGTATTGATTCTTTTACCCTGAATTATTTTACAACGGTACAAAATATAGCTAGCAATGCCTTAAGTACACGAGTTTCCGGTTCCGTGAGAGGGGGAATATGGGTGACATGGGTATGGGGACATAAAGGGGAGCAAAATTGCATGGAGTTGAGTGCCCCAGGGCCACGCTACTTCCTAAATGGGCTAGTGGGAGAGGAACCGGTTATCATCGTCGATTTAAAAACGCCGTCCGTCATTTTAAAAAGGTTGTTGATCACCGATGTGAAAGCACATTCCATTTGGCCAGAGCGCTGACAGAATCACAGTTCTTACAATCCAATCAGCATACTTCTGATTCTCACTGAATAAAGATGAAGCAATTAAGATGAAAAGGTATCAGAACTACTGTTACCTCCACGTACGATTCTGCATGAAATTATCTCCTCCGAGGAATTTCATGTTTGGTTTTTTCAATTATCAAAACTTACTTCTGGTAACTTCTGGTACTTCTGGTGTTTTTTCATTAAGTGGCCGGTTTACTCCTTCCCAGTGATTATTACTGTGGAGAATTAAGAGAAGGAAGTTTTTTAAATTTATTCCGCAGATGAAGAATAAACAGAGGTGATACGACTTGTAGAATACCACCACAGAAATCAAGAGGTAGGTAGGTACCAATCAGAGATAATTATAGCTAGTAAATGTAGATGAACATATCGAGAAAGTAGAGATTCCTACATTTCAATGATATTTTTGCAAACACCGAACGGAATATTATTAGGCAAGAATATAACACTCAACAAATGAATAACCAGATACATTTTTTCAAGCGAGACTAGTGGAAGCGTTTGAATATGGTCTTGGCTGCTTCAACGTCATAGGTCATTCCGCATCGTCTAGCTTAAGTTCTAGAATCTGAGACAACACAATTCCCATCTCGAAGGTGGTAATAAACTCGAAACTCTTGGGGTGCCTTTCCCGCACTCTCCAGCCCCGACTACCGTTGTTCTTTTGCATCAGATGTGATATTGAACCCCAAAACCTATCCGGTAATATCCGGCACCATTTCGACAATTGGAGGTTAGACGCAAACATCGTCTTTTGCATAATATATGCGTTACTTTCCGTCGATAAATTCCTTCTGGCAAGTTTGAGACTTCTTAAAAACCAAATCTGTTATGAAAGAAGGTCCTAAAGAATAAGTGTATTTTATATTTTTTTCGAGGAACGAGGGAAAATAATCCGACAAATCCATTGGCTTGATGCGGTTGGGTAGTATCATTCATGGACATTTTTTTCGGGATCATTCAAATGCAAGTAGAAAGTAATGTTCTTCTTGCTCAATGTATTTTAAGCGTATTTTAGCTTAAGAAAAGAAAAAAATTAAGGGAATCGAATAATCAGAGGTAGACTTGGAGTTTGTAGTTCCTCCCCAATCTGCAACCCCACCATGCATGTCGGATTCGTCTCTTGATGGAAATTTCTCCCCTAATCATTCATCTCCCTCTCTTTAATTTCAACGGGTACCACTTCTAGTTTCTACAATAAACTGTAATACAATAAAATCTAAGTAGGAGAACAGGTTTTTTATGGTGGCTCGAACAATAGTGCTAGGTCCTGGGTTCGATTTTTCTACGGGGATAGAGATTTGGGTGAACAATAGCCCCATCGGTTCATTTTCTAACGATATATGATTGCAGAAGCCGGTTTTCACCATCCTTTTTATAATAATAATATTTTAATAATAATATTAATAAATTCGGCGCGACCCCTCTCGAGTCTCCGGCAATTATGACGGCAACGAAACCTCATGCTAGCCGGAGACTCGGAGGCGGAAGTTACAAAAAGTAACAATAATAATAATTTTAAATTTTATAATTTTTATCCCACCTTTAAAAAAAACATATAAATACAATTAATACAAAAAACAAACATCAATTTAATAGGGAATATAGGTACCCCACTGGATAGCCTGCGTTGGGGATACCATCATCTAATATTAAAAGTAGCGGCTGGTGCTAATGCATATAACTTTTTAACCTAATTGCTATTGGAAACTTTTTATTTTCAAACATCGTATTTTAAACAATAATGAATTAAACAAAAAATATAACAGTGATGACAATATAAAAATTTAACAATCTAAATACAAAAGAAAGTACATATTCTAAACCACCGAGACCGCACTACAACTTATAATAGTTTTTCCACTTCATCATTCTCCTTTGATAACAGCCATTTTAATTTGCCCAGAAATATAGCCGTGGAGTTTTGCTTCCGCGGTTTAACCGGGAGGGAGCAGAACAACTTTGGTGCAAGATATGCACATGTTTGTTTGAAAGCTTCATTACTGGGCTTCGGTATTTCAACATCACTTTCCTGCAAAATATGCATGTGTATTTACTTTTCACGTATCTTAACTCCATCATGCTTTTAGCTGTCAGTTAGTCAACAAGATGTTGTTGCAACGCAGGCGAATCACTCGTCACGAAGGTCAATAGACGCGGAATACATTTACAAACAGTTTATTTTAATACTTCTCTCCGCTGGAGCCTGCAAAAATATTTATATTTAGAATTGCCTATTTTGCCGAATTTTATTACCTTTCCCAGCTTCACCTAACGCTGACTACGTCACTGGAATACACGGAATGGATTCTCTTCTATTATTGGCTTAAGGAGCGGGTGTGCAAGACGGGATACCAGAAATCAGAGGCTATCCATAAAAAAAAACTCGAGTTAACACCGCCCTCCCACCAGCCTTACCCAAATTTGGCAAAAAATCACAATTTGATAAGAATAATAGAAAGCACCACCCGCAGGCCACTTAGATAGGCACCAAATCGATTTTGCTTTATATGCAACCGTTAACGTGAAGTTGCAACATTGCGAAATTCGAATTTAGCAAAGGAGACAATACATTTAACAGCATATCTCCGAGACTATTAAAGCAATAGATAATGAAATTGACCTAGTTTTAAGGCTTTGAATTTGAAAAATGTAATAATGGAATAAATAATAAAAAATAAACAATTTTGAAAATTGTAATTCCTTTTACAATTTATAAATCATTTGACACAATCTTATGCCTCTCATTTCGCTCAATGTTTATATAGCGTTGATAAAACCCTTCTTTACGCATGAAATAAGTTTGGTAAAGGAAATATTTACCTTAGAAAGAAAATTATTTTTGAGTGTGGCCATAACGTTCACCGAGGCGTCCGGTTCGCGCGCCGACCTATCGCACTCCAGATGATATCTCCACATCTCAGTACACTTTCTTTTTCATCTTTTTTTCACCAGTTTTAACCACATACAGTTCCGTATATTCCCGTTTCTCGTGTAGTTTGCTAATTGCTTCCCGCAGATGTGACCGCCACCTTAGAACCCCCTAGGAACGGCCCCTGGCAGTGGTGCCAGATTTTTCGACCCTCATCCCGCTACCAGAGCGCCAGAGTATGGTAAAATGTTAAATTCGTATTCATTTTGTTGAATCAAATCCGTGGAAAGGAACAAATAGTAATAGGGAAACATTTATGAAACATTAAGAGTAAAATTGAACAAAATATTAACTATTGCAAGAGGTCATTTTTTTAGTGCTTTGAAAAACTAGTGTTCGTATTTTAAAGATCTCTAAACTGACGAAATGTTAATGGTCAAATACTTTATTTGAATATCGACTTTTACCTCATTGAATTTTCTTTTTTAAATGAGGAATAACTTCTTTGTAAGTTCTAATGTTGCAAATCTCTATTACAAAAATATTTTATTTTCATTAAAAATAGTTTTTTGTACAGGAAATGAAGAGCATTCTATTAATACAAAAGATATTTTAGAAGTGCTTAAATTAATGCTTAAATAATTTTTTTTCCAATTCTCAACAAATTACAAAAATTACTAACTGCTCGATCACTTTGGTAAGGACTCCCGTCAGGACTTTAGTCAGTGATGCTTTACTGCTGCTAACTCAATCTCATTGACAGTACTAATAATCATTCCAAAGAAGCAGTAGGTAAACATTTTTCGATTAGCTCAAATTTTGAATTGGAGAGTTTAAAGCTTTCCTTGGAACCAGCGGCGTCAGAAGGGCGGGGCAGGGGTGGCTTTCGTCCACCCCCCCCCCAGAATTAGCCCCGGGCCCTTAAGAAATGAGTCTTCATTAATAAAAATTAAATTTCACTGGTTTCTAGCTTGCCTTTTCCCTTCGGACGCAAATTCTACCACCTTCATATGCAATTTTAGCGGAATTCTAGTCTCTAGCCCCTCCTCTCCGCAAAAAATAGGCGGGCCCTTTTCAAGGTTGGTCCCTCGCAGCGAAAATAATTCCTACGCCCCTGCTTGGAACAATCTATCTTTTCAAATGTGATGCACCAAGTAGTCTCGTTATCTTTACTTTCTTCTTTTCCTTCTTTTAATAATGTATGAAATACTACTAGAACTAGTATACACTTATTTCATTTCTGATTTCTCAATTGTTCTCTGCAACTCCAGCCGACCTACTAGCGATAATTTTCGCGGAATGCTGCCAAACGTGGGACCAATTGCACTTAGACCACCACCCAATCAGTTTAGTAATAACAGCCTCTGTGCTTGCGCTTCGATCTGACTTAACATCTACATCCACGTAATACCCTACATGCCACCTCAAGGGTGTTTGGCAGGGTTAAACGGTCGTACTATTGTTAACGTTAGAACTATTGTTTATTCTAATGTTTTCGTTAGTTCTACGGTATCTATCGGTACAGGTCCAGGAAAATAGTTTTATAAAAATACAAAATTAGTTTTAAGAATCTCAAAGTTAGTTTATGTAGTTTTATGCTTACTTGGCCTTTTTCCAGTGCAAATAAGATTGCAAAAAAATTACACCCTTTTTACTGTAACTTCCTTTGTATTATTCTGCTTGTCTTTCTTGTCTTTGTAATTCTTAACATTAACAGTGCATAAAAGTTCATTTACTTCATTGCATTTAGTTTGAGCCAAATAAAGGGCCAGAAAAAAGCTAGACCAGTAGAAAGAGTGCTAATCAAGGTCCTTAAACTTTTCGGAAAATAATTGTTTTCTGTTCCAAAAAACAGTCTAGGAATCGCAAAATATCGGCACCAGAAGCTGCACCCTAGTTCAATGCTGAACTATGCTGAAAAGTGGTGAACAGTAGGGATTGTCACATATACATGCTAGGTAAGCCTGGTGGAAGGATATACGGAGGAAGGATCGTAGGTGAAGTCATGGGCAAGCAGTTAGGGCATGCGCAGTGGTGACTGAGACAACCTTATACTTAAAGGACCTTGGGTGCTAACATCCTCGTTTAAGATAGAAGAGGACAGGGAGGTGAAAACGAAATAGCATTGGTCAAAGTATGATTTAAGGGAGGTGGTTTGTTGAAATGATATTTACGTCAAAACTTGGGTTGAGGAAAAATCTTTTGTCGATTCCCGTTCTCCTTACTTACACACTTGCATTTTCGTTGGCATCAGCGAGAAGCGAATGCTTAAAAAAAATCGAATGTGGGTGGGAGTGAGCATGGGTCCAGCACTAGATGGGTAGAACGGAGACGCTCGTGCGTCATCACCCGTACGTTTCTATATTTATGGTCATCACGCCGAACCGGAAATATCACATGAAAGCATCCCCCACCGCTCTCTCTCTTTTCGAACGGCCAATCGCGGATTGTTCCACTCGACCAATCGGAATCCGAAGCATCATTTTGATTTCAGTTTCCGCGGCCGCTACATCGTGCATGCTCGTGTATGTTCTGTGCTTTCAGTTTCTCAGGAGATATTGTGATACAAGTGATATAGTTTGGAATCCAGTGTGCGTTACATTTTTGAGTTATAAATTAATGGGTAGGGTGATCATTTGCTCCTGTCTGCCATCATCGTGTACCTCATAGCTGCATGTAAGTAGTAAATGTAGGGTGATCTTTCAACCTTCACAACACAAACCCTCTTGGAGGCTCTCAAGGTATTATATAGATGTAACATGAGGGGTTGGCATACCTTTCCATACCTGGTGGCCACGTATTCAACATATGGGTCGCAAATCCATGTAATTTATTCATCAAAAGAGTACAGGGTAAATGTGACAATCATGTACGAGAAATCAGCCCCTTTTCTCTTGTTTTTTTCCCTCACGTGGAATACGCTGCCAGTATGTGTATGGGACCATACGAAACAGGCCTAAATAATGAAATTGAACTTGTGCAGAGAAGATCGGAAAGATTTGTAAAGGGATAACTATACTAGCGTAACCAGTCTATCAAATGAATTAAAATGGGAATCATTGTCAGATTTTACTTTGAAATTTAGTCTGCCCTCTAAAATAAATTCCAAGATAGTATTTTCAATGATGAAGCTAAAAATATTATGCGAACCCCAACTTACTATGTTAGACTGGACCATAATCACAAAATTAGAGAAATAGATTGCCGAACTGACAGATTCAAAATGTCCTTTTTTCCTCTTCAAATTAGGGATATGAATAGCTGTAATTATATCCAATAGCATTGCTATGAGTGTATCAATGTATAGCATAGGTAGTTCCATGTTGGTATAAATAATTTAAGCTAGTCCAACTAACAGCATGATATTGCATGCTTACTTTGCTATTTTTATCTTTTTTAAAAAGTGTTGACTAGTATATTATTACTAATCCTTTTTTATGCATGATATGTAATACATATTAGGTGCAATGGTTTGAGGCGTAACTTGATGGAACTCCTTCATGATTAGGAAAGAAGAAAAACTTAGCTAGTTCCACAAATATTTAATCACATGCGACCGGTCGCATGTGATTACATATTAGGTGTTAATTTACCCATTGCCACACACATTTATGGTGGCTTGTAAGGTATTATTTTTGGATTACTAATTTATTTATCTTCATTGAGTGTCACAACCGTGGGTGGGATTCTCATAGTTACGGTATGACTACACGACTCACTTAAACTCGTGTCCTCTACTCCATGATCACTCACGAAAGAAGCTTGGGGAGTTAATAGCAAACATGTTATATATTACTTCCCAGTACAATTCTGTGCCGTGCAGAGTTTTTACTAGTTCTATCAATATGTTCTGTAATATATATTTGGAAAAAACTCTATCCTAGATAAGTGAGAAAAAGAAAACAAGCTATAACTACTAGTGGGTCCCAAAAAGATCTTCCCTTGTTATTTTACAATCGCTTATATAACATTCCTGGCACAATCACAAGTCATGTAAGCGTTAAGAATGGCATCAGTTGGTCTGGTTCATCTATTCATCTTTGAAAACTTCCTTACTCAAACTGTATCCAAAACTGGTTGCAGGTTGGAAAGATGCCATATTTTGCTTGGATATCCTCACGAAAGAAGACGGAGCATTTAACTGAGCTCTCAAATTAATTTTAAGTGGAGAATTTTTGAAAAAAAAAGAGAACCCAAAAGGTACTTAGTACACGTATATCAAGACTTGTGCCCTCTCAGCTGTTATGAAACCGATAGTGAAATCATTCCTTAATCCCAATGTCTGTGGGCAGTAAATTAAATTAATAGGAATAGTATTTTTCAAACCCATGCAAACCCTTGCAAGCGGATGCTAACAGTTTAAGGTGAGTTGCCTCAATACAAACTTTCGGATACTCTTCCTACGTTCTACACTCTTCCATCCTATCGAATGTAGCAAGGAGTCCCTGAAAAAAAACAGAAAAATTGTCTCAGGGTAGATGTAAAATAATAGTTTATTGTTCAATCGGAGGAGAACTGTCTTAAACTGGAAGCATAATACAGGCATCAACAGTACACTCACTGTGATGAGGTGAAAAATATAACTCTGTGGGAAAATAGAATTCATTTCTCATGGTGAAAGCTTAGAAATGTATTCAATATTATTCATAAGCCACATGGTTTTACATATACTATCAAATATTTAGACAGAAATACTGTTTGAGGAAGGGTAGAGAGATAGATTTTCAAAATATTGCTAGACAAGTACGTATATCCCCGAAAATATAGAAAAAAATACGGAAATTTCCATAAATAACGTCACGTGATAACAGTCATGACTATTACAATCTGATGAAAAATTATTCTTACTCTCACGTGCTTAGTTTTCGTATCAACAGCAAAGATTAGTTGAACACCAAAATGTTGACCAGAATAAAGAAGGCGTATATTGAGGTGGCAGGGAGAATAGGAACACCAGCGATCATTACATTTTCTATGGAAGACATTTCTCTCCGTCATTAGTTGGCAACTCTACCTACTCAACTGGATGCAATTAAATCATTTATGAGTATTTTGGCTATATACGCAATAAAGGGATTACTCAATTTCATTATTACCCCAGAATTTTCTGGAAAATTTTCCACCCGAGCCTTGCTTAGCGGAAGGATAATTGAAGGAAGTATATTTCTCACATTCAGACTGTCGAAGGTAACCATTTTAAACACCCTACAAAATACAATGAAATGGAACAGTAAGAGACTAAAATCCATTTCACTACTTACGGGTCTTCATGCCAAAGCTGTATAAGCAGTTGAATATGCTTTCAGGTACTCTGACGGCTTTGGTTTCTCCGCAAATAACTACTTTTATAAGTCTAAGACAAGTATATTATTCAACACCGATGTGGAATTTGAACCCGCGACTATTTGGTTGACGATTTGGCACGATGCTGATTTGTCTAAATGATCCTTACGCATCAGAGATAAAACAAGCGTGAAGCCCAAAACCTGTTTGTGAAAAGCCGTATTCTTTTTGACAAGGCTAGTTTGGATTTTAATTGCGTCCTTTACATAATTTTAGTGTGCGACTCTTCGGTGTCGGCAATTTTCTTCCAGCCAGTTCGATGGTTCAAAATCCAATCCGGTTTTGAAATTACTTACAAATTATTTAGCGCCATGTTTTCGAGGAAAGAGAGCCAAAAGTCCAGACAGTTATCTGAATTGCCCGAGGTGGCTAGGAGCGCCCTTCAAAGTGGTCAATCGCATTTCGAGTTCATTCCATTGGTGTCATTATGAATGAAAATTCCCCTCACCCGATGATTTTTCCAAAATTAAGAATGCGATGCACGTTAGAAGCCTGGAACATGCTAATGGAGGATAAAGTAGAGTGGCAGGTTAAGTATGTGATGATTTCCCTCGAGGAGAAGTGACACGGATACATCTGCATCTACATAATACCCTGCAAGCCACCACAAAGATGTGTGGCAGGGTGTGAATTAGGGATTGTAAAATCGATTTTGATTTTAATCGAAAATCGATAATCACACTCCGATTTTTGATTTAATCGAAGCCGTCTTTTTGTTTTGAAAAATCGGTCAAAATCGATTATAGCCGATCGATTTTCGATTTTTAGCTTGCCAAAGCATTTGAATTTAGCCGCCTCGCTTTGCTCCACGCCGTGTTATTTCACTCTGCGTCGCTGGTGGGGGAACCTTGGAGGGGACGCAAAGTGCTTCGGACACCGGCAAGTTGGTGTTGCCAACTGTAGAGCTGCGGATTTTTATTACAATCCTAGTCTTTCCGGCGAGTACTCGCGGCCGAAAGTAATACACTGTAGACCGCGAGACGAAGATTCGAAATGATAATATGCATTGACATTATGCCTTTTTTGTAAACGTTTTCTCAATAAACCGCTTCAGGGCACTCGCCTTCTTCAAAATAGATTCGTCCATTCCGAAGATGGTTATCTGCGAATAGGCTATGAATTTTCAATCGCACTGTGCTGTAGGCTGCGTGCGTTGGGGAGTATGCGTACTTTTTTTATCACCGTGCTACTTGTGTTACATTCGTGTCGTGCCGATCGGAGAGCTGTTTGCCGCCCTTTGCATCAGCCATGACTCCTCCAAGTGCTGTTTGGCAGTATTTTAGCAAGCAAACAATTAATAATAAAACCTTCGCTAAGTGTTCAAAGTGTCAACTGAGCTTGACATACTGTGGCTTGACTAGTACTTTGATCAGTCATCTGAAGAAGGTGTACAAGATTGAGGTTTATGTTAGTGCGCCAAAAAGAAAGAGAACGGCAACTAGTGAATATGATAATAAGTCTGAGGACGAAATGGACCAGGCTAGTTATTCTGATGCAGCAACAGCAGCTTTTCCCTTACATTCGCCATCACCACGATTAGATGAGGTAGGTGCGCGGAAGTTTAACTCGTAGGCTTCCGCGGTTGCACTATTGACTATTTCTGTTTTCCGTGTGAGCGACTATTTTCTCACGTCGGGTTAATTGCAACTCAGGTGTGAAATCGATTATCCGGAAATCATTTAAATATGTTGGCTTTGCAAACAAGAAATAAAATTCTGTTTTTCATTTTGTGGTATGCCCACTTCTCAATATACAATTCTTACTGCAGCTAAAATACATGTAATTTGCTTTTTATAATACCTATATGTATATAAGTATCTTGTATGGATTATTACTTTCCTGCATACCTTGTTGATATCTTTAAATTAATATATTGTATTAAAAAATTTAACCGTATTCAGTTCTAATCCCTAGTGCTTCCATTAACCCATATTTTGCATTTGGTTACAACAGCACATCCGTATTTCAGCGGGCAATACTTTAGTATTTAAAGATATCGATTTTGATTTCGATTTTTCGATTATTCTGGGCAAAAAATCGAAATTTTAGAAAATCGATTTTAAAAACAATAATCGAAAGTCGATTAATCGAAAATTGATTCTGGATTTAAATTTCCAATCCCTAGTGTAAATTCACACCAAACATACATTACATATCATGCATAAAAAAGGATTAGTACGTAATAATATACTTCTCAAACTTCACTATTTAACATAGATAAAAATAGTAAAGCAAGCATGCAATATGATTATGTTAGTTGGATTAGCCTAAATTCCGTACATCAACATGGAAAAGCCTATGCTACCCATTGACACAGTCGTATTTATGCTATTGGATATAATTACAGCTAGTCATATCTCTAATTGTACAAGGAAAAAAGGGCATTTTGAATCTGTCAGTTCGGCAATCAAAGAATTTCGTGACTATGGTCGAGTCTACCATAGTAAGTTGGAGTTGGCAAAATATTTTTGACGTCATCAGTGAAAATATTGCCTTTTAATTTATTTAAGAGATTAAGTCTAAATTTCAACCTAAGCTTTGACAAAGATTGCCATTTTAATTCATTTAATTGATTGGTGCATTGAATAGACTGGTTACGCTAATATCGTTATTATAACGTCTCTTTTTAATTTTTGCCAGTCTTTGCTTCACACATTCAACTTCATTATCTTGGCTTATTTCTTTTGCATCCCATATAATGACAACGTATTCCAAATGAGATCTAACAAGGGAAAAGTAGCTCATTTCTATCAAGGGAAAATTAGGAAATATTTACGTAGTTCTATGGTCTTTTCCTTGTGAAGTGCTGATCTCAATTCGCGAATATTAAGCTATGTAATTTGGGAGTATACTTCTTTTACAGACCAAAGATAGCATTGATCATGGTGAAGAAAGTGGAGTATTGTCTTGGTTATTTGGTTATTTTCTTTCGACTTATACCAATGCAATCACAATGGTACTAAGCTCACAGAAATAAATTTTAAACAGTCTGGTCACTAGAGCATGGTACGTTAAATATAAAACGTGACAGAATACGGTGTTAACAAGCACACTGTATGTCCCTTCCCCAGTAGAACCTAGTCCTGAACGATCGAGTACTTAGAAATAATAGGCATATAAAAAATGCTGAAATAGGTCTCTCTCAGTTATGGACCCGTCACCTCCACTTAGCGGCACAAATCAAATACCGGTGAAAATATTGTTGAGAGGCAAATTAAAATAATTCACTCGAGAGTGTTCCATCTAGATCTAAGTTAATGCTGAATAATTAGTGCAACTTAGCGGTGGCACCTTGTGACAATAAATTGGCTGTTTCCCCTAGATATGAGCATCGCTTTACAAAATTAGCTTGAGTAACTGAAGACAATTATTTCTTGTAAGTTTTTTTTATGCCCAAGGCCCAGATCTAGTTTTTTGTAAGTCTAAAATATTGACCCTATGCTAGTGCTTGCGTCGAGCTACCCTTCCCGGAAGAAATCATACGTTTCCTCTGATATTAAGAGACAATATCGTATACTTTATTGCATATTTAAGGTCTTTATGTATTTTCTAGTCTAGGTATTGCGTACAGTAAAGTGTTATTAACGGCTTTTTTGTGTTAGTTAAATTTATCAATGGTCTATGTTTACTAACAATCATCAGTGTTGTGGCGTAGTAAATGACAGAACTGAATATGAAGCTAGTTAGTGATTAATTTAAACACAACTGCATCAAATTGATGTCACTTACAATGTAATTAAGTAGCCAGGTGAAGCTGACTCATTTTTAAGTAGATAGGTATGTTCTTGATTAATTCATATGCCTAAAGCTTCTGACTAAATATATACAAATACACCTTTATGTTCGAGTTCAGTTCTTTTCTCTAACTTGGCTGATGTGAAATCAGCCATTCTTTTAATTAAATTATGAAGTCATTTAAAATTCATACAGGGACTTACTACGGAACTTTTCCAGTTTCATTAGTATGAATAAAATTCATGAAAATGAAATTGTATTTAAATTAGGAGAACCTAGAAATTTTATATCCTTTTTATTTGGCCGTCTATACGTCCCAAAATCAAATCCCAGGTGTGTATACTAAGAAAGTTAATTTGTTATTCGCCAGAAAAACTTCAAATCGCTCAATCAAATACCTATTACTCGAATATTTCTTTCTTGACACCCGATACGCAATTCATTGGGAAATTCTAAAGCTCATTAATAATTAGAGATGATATAGCTTTATAGAAAGTCATTACGTTATTACCAAGTCGATAGGATTGTATCATAAAAAAGTACTCTACGCTAAATATATTTAATCTATTAATTAATTTCTGTTCGTCGTCATTCAGGAAGATTCGAAAATTCTAATCCAGTCCGCTTTACGCCATTATTTTCCTGGGAATTTCATCACAATTGTGACAATGGGTTGTCAGTGAGCTTTGAATTTAAACTGTGATAGCAATATAGCTCTGCATATTAGAGTTTACCGCCCTGAATGTACCATGAGGTATCAAAAGGTATTTATTGTTGGATATTTTACTTCATGATGTCCCACAATTGAGCTTAATGCTTAGTCAGTTGACTGATGTTGTTCCTGAAAATATTAATGTAAATTAATTTTGAAATCGTTTAATTTAATTTTGTGGCGTTTCCTTTCATAAAGATATTCAGCTCATTGTCTATGATTTTGACATTTTGTTTAACACCATGGGGATGGGAAAAATGGAAAATAATGTAATACTCCCGTTCGAAGAAATATAAATTTTCCCTCTATTGAAAGCACGAAGTCATATAAATTTGCTTTATTTAGCCTTATTCAGAATTTATTTAGTCTTGTTTTATATAGAAACGTAAAGTTAATGTAGCAAGTAATGCAGCTTAAATGATTAGTTGGGGAGGTAAATCCGTAAATTTTAGGCTAATCCATCTTTCAGTTAGATTAAACCCTAGCCAACCTTACCTCACATACTCTTATATCAACAACTCCTAAAACATTGAATTTATTTTTGATGAAATGAATCCAAAAGTTTAGAATGCTGTTCTTTTAAAAGAGTTATTTTTAAAATGCTCATATCATCATCATCTTCACGGCTGAGCTTAAAGCCACCAAGTGCGTCCACCGGGTTGCGGATGTTGGGTCGACCTCTAGATATAGAGGTTAGCTGCGAGACAAGCGAGGTTACTCATTGAATAAGCAGTCGTGGACAAAAAGCGACGGCATTCCGAGGGGGTATTTGGTCTATCCCTGGGTAACGTAGGCCTTTAAATAATACAGAAGCCTATGAAGATACCGTGACTAGGCGAAGGGAAACCGCCAACAATTATGCTTCCTAACACCCGGAGGAGAGGGCAGCAGCTCTTCTTCACATGAGTGAAGGTGGAGACCGCGGTGTTCGGTCAACAGGCGTGGTAACATTGACTTCAACGGCTGTAATACTGCAATGTGGTAGGTAAGGGAAAAGCCACCGCATTATTATCCCGAGGAGTCACAGCTACTCCACTCTTTTTTTCTTATTAAGACGTTATGGAACCCGCTTGAGTAAAATATTCCGGAGGTAAAAAAGTCTCCCATTCGGATCTCCGGGCGGGGACTACTAAAAAGAGTACATGAGTCAAGTGTGATAGGCATTTTAGGGTAGGAACGTGGAACGTGCGATCACTTCGGACCTGTGGAAGACTGGAGAATGGATCTCGATGCGTTAGGAATGAGTTAAATGAGATGACCCAAAGAAGGAGACTTCTGGAGTGGAAGTTACAGGATTATTCACACCGGATCACTGAATGGTAACGCTGGAGTAGGAATAATGCTCAGGAAGAGTTCAGGACTGCGTGCGAAGAGCTTCCTGCGGTACATTGAGAGGATTATAATAGTTAAAATTGAAACTAAGCCTACAGATACCATTGTAGTGCAAGTTTACATGCCTACGTCGGACTACGAAGATGAAGAAGTGGAATACGTCTACGAAGATATCACGGAAGTAATAAAACAGGTAAGAGGAGAAGAAAACCTAATTATTTTAGGAGACTGGAACGCTGTCGATGGCGAAGGTCAAGATGGAAGAATGACTGGAAAATATGGATTGGGAAACCGAAATGAAAGAGGAGAAAGACTGCTGGAGTTCTGCACATAACTTAAGTCAGTGGTTGCCAACACATTGCCTAAAAATCACAACCGAAGAATTTACACGTGGAGGATGCCAGGAGAATGAGGAAGATTTCAAATAGACTACATTTTAGTGAAGCAGAGGTTCAGGAATCAAGTGAAGGACTGAAAAAGCTACGCGGGTGCAGACATCGACAGCGACCATAATTTAGTGATGATGAAATGCCATCTATAATTGAAGTAGTTGAAGAAAACAGTAAAGAACTTTGGGAGGTAGAAAAACTGAAGGAGACTCAACATCAGCTGGCGTTTCAGAAAGCAGTGGTGAACAAATTAGGAGAGGACCTGACTGAGAACCCAGTAGAAGAGCGCTGGGAAAGCATTAAAAATGGACTACAGGAAACCGCAAAAGAAGTTCTTGGAAGAAGAAAAGTTGCCAAGAAGAAGCCATGGATCACAAAAGATTTCTAAGATCTGATTGAAGAGATGAGAAAGTACAAACATGCGAAAACTGAAGATGGACAGCTTTTCTACAAAAGAATAAGAAACGAAGTAAAGTTACAAAGCGAGGAACACTAGAGAATTGTGAATGAATAATCTATGCGAAGATGTACAAAACAACCTTGCACTTGAAAAGGTGGAAGCTGCCTAAAGGATAGTCAGGAACCACTTCAAGGAACAGAGCGCAAGATGCAATGCCATAAGAGACAAGAATGGAGAACTTTTGATTTAAAATTAAGAAAAAGTGGACAGATGGAAAGTGTATCTGGAAGAATTATAAACGAAAAAATCTCAGCACGAAAGTGATCGAAAAGGAAACCGAAGTCCAAATGGATGATAGGCATGTGAGTATAAATATTAAGATCGGAATTTGACGAAGCAGTAAAGGAGTTTCGGATTAAAAAGTCCTCTGGAATTGCTGATATTCCATTAGAACTTATTAAAAATGCGGGATAGAAGACATTAACCCATCTCTACTAAACCACCTGCGACATGTACTCAACAGGAAAAATACCTAGGGACTTCGAGAAAATAATCATAATTCCTATTCCGAAAAAGAAGAGAGTGGAAATGGAAGATTTTAGGACTATAAGCCTGACGACAAATGCATCAAAGATATTGACTAGGATCATCTACAGAGGAATAGAACGAAAAGCAGAGGAGTTCCTGGATGAAGATCAATTCGGATTCAGGAAAAGTAAGGGTACAAGAGAAGCATCATTGGCCCTTAAACTGCTTATAGAGAAGAGAATGGAGAAGATCAAACCAGCCTTCATTGCATTTGTGGATTTAGAGTAGGCTTTCGACAACGTGGACTGGAATTCAATGCTTGATATTCTGAAAGGAATTGGAGTTTCCTACAATGACCGAATAATTTTCCAGAATTTGTATAAAAACAAGTAGCTGTGATAAAATCTGGATCCCGGTTTGAATAAACAAGAATAAGGAAAGAAGGGAGACAAGCCTGTGCACTGTCTGCCGTAATTTTTAATGTTTTCATGAAGAGAGCCATCAATGAAATCAAGGAAAAGTATTCTGGAGTGAACATCCACGGAGAAAAAATCAGCATACTACGATTAGCTAATGACAAGGCTCTCCTAGCAGAGACAAAGAAGAATCTGAAAAAGATGCTAACTACCATGGAAAGGTTAATGGCCAGGCATCAGCTGAAGATCAATAAGAAGAAGACTAAGATATTGGTGTGCAGCAAGAAAAAATAGGCCAAAACCAACGTTATACTAGGGAAGCAAAAACTGGAATGGGTGAAAGTGTTCTGTTACCTGGGAAGCAGAGTTACCAGCGATGGATGAAGAAGGAAAGAAATAGTGAGTTGAATAGCCCAGGCAAATAAGACTTTCTATCAAAAGAAGAATCTGCTTACAGCTGGAAATGCAAGTTAAAGGTAAGGAAGCAATACCTTATAACGTATATCTGAAGCATGTTTCTTTACGGTAGTGAGGCATGGGCGATGACAGCAGTGGAGAAGAAAAGGGTGGAAGCATTCGAAATATGGTGCTACCGAAGAATGATGAAGATAAAATGGGACGACCGAGGGATAATTGAAGAAGTCTTAAGAAGAGTGGGAGAAAAGAGATGTCTGCTGAAAACTATCAAAAGAAGACGGGATGACCTAATCGGCCATCTCTTAAGACACGATGGACTGATGACGACAATCGTCGAGGGAAAGGTGAACGGTAGGATTGGAAAAGGCAGTCCTCGGGAGAGATATTTAGAACAGGTCGTAAAGGACGTGAAAGAGAGGAGCTACGTTAATATGATGCGATTGGCCGATAGAAGAATCGATTTGTGGGCTGCGTCAAACCAATCCTAGGATTGTTGATCCATGATGATGTTGATTATTATCATCGTCATCATTCATCATCATCGGTCAAGAATCCTAGGATTGGTTTGACTCAGCCCTTGACTCGATTCTTCTCTCGGCCAACCTCTTAATATTGACGTACTTCCTCTCCTTTACATCCTTCACAACTTGCTACAAATATCTCATACGAAGTCTGCCTCTTCCATTCCTCCCGTTTACTTTTCTCTTGATAATTGTCTTCACCAGGCCACCGTGTCATAAGATATGGCCGATTAAGCTGTCCCGTTTTCTTTTTAGGGTTTTCAGTAGACATCTCTTTTCTCCCACTCTTCTCAAGACTTCTTCGTCTGCCACTCGGGCGATCCATTTGATCATCATAATTTCAATACGTTTCTCATGCTAATCTTCAGTACATGAAATGGTGAATCCTCAAAAATAAACGGAAAAAAACTCAGATTAGTAAAGTCAATTTGTTGCAGATGTGGCCTCAAATCAATTCCAATTGGGCCAAGGCGGAGAATTACTCACTCTGTTGCACTGTAAAAAGTTGATCTGATTTTCAGTGCGATCTGAATATAAGCGCTGCTTGATTTTAAGGTAGTGGTCTGAATTTAACACTCATGATGCGTGAATATCAGACACACCTCCGTCTTATTTTAAGACCATAACCATTGCATGTAGAAAATAAGATGGTTGTGATCTGAAATTCAAATCACCCGCGCTGAAAATAAGTAGGCCTTGGTTGGCTCCGCAATTGGAGCTAATCAGCCAATAGCAGAGACTGATGGGCGGAGCGTAACCAGCGTCGTACTCTTCACCGAAATTACTTTTTAAAAGTTATCGACTAGAATGTTATTTTAATGTGTATAACTTTGTGTGTTTAGTTTCAATAATGCGAATAGTTGAAATTGCATAACTTAATGTTGAATATTAATCTAGTCGATCGAGTACAGGTGAGAAATTTGAATTTTCATTGTGTATTTGTCATCCAGAGTCGCCTAATTTATGATCAGTCTAATAAATACCGTGCCGAGCAAAGAAATAATTACATTAGAACCCACTCCGATATACTTTTTGTTAACGGAAAGAAATCACGTTGTTTAGATGTTCGCTATTAGAAGTTCACTTAAGCAATCAATACTTATTCATTAACTGGGAAGGAAAAAAGGTAAGCGAAGTAGGTAGTTCTTAAACAGCGTTAACTTTAACAGCTCGTAAGTAACTTAACATGTGGAAAGAACTCTTCAGCTGCTTAAGCGTGAGAGTAATATTTATTTAATTTTCAATCGTAACTAAACCTTGATTGCTCCTGGGAAAGTTGAGACAACAAACCAACATTCAACATAGCAAGAAAAGTGAAATTGTATGACCACATGTTAAAAAATCACGCTATGGGTAATCCGTGATAGTTATTCTGTGCCATAGTACTATATGTACAAACGATGAACCAATACTTCACCTAAATGCATAGGAACCTATACTCTGAATATTGTTATTTGAATAGTTTATTAGCTTTTCTACAACAAAAATACTATTCAAATATTTTGTCAGTACCTTAGTGCATGTAGGAAATGTAACAAGCAAATAGGCCCTGGAAGTAATGCTGTGGGTAATTGATTAAGCAGAAATGTTTATTCTCCTGGAATGTTCACTGAAGGAAATGCAGTACTTAGCATAATAATTTAAAGTTGAACTTTAAGACTTTAGGTTGCATAAAATTTGAAACCTTAAATGCTTCCTATGCAAACAGTGGAAAGTTATATACCTACTTACTAAAATATGAAATATATGAAGGAAACAATGCATAAGTCTTCCTGTGAAGCCTATAATGTACATATGTGCACTTACTGAATGCAAATCTAATTCGGAAGAGCTAAAAAACATGATAGACTAATGATAGATACATGTCAAGCCATTCTATTTTTACATTAATGGTATTTTCTTAACACTTGATGAATTAAATTTCTTAAGAGGAGGATAACTAAAAGGCTTAAGGAGAACAAAGGTTAAAAAAGTAGATTGATGAAGTTGGGAGAAGGAATTGATACAATAGCATATGCGATATGTTGGAATATATATAGCACATATGTGATACGCTGGAATACAAGAAACCAAAATTCAATTCCATTTATGAGAACTTTTTCCAACTTAATAGAATAACACTGCTACTGCCTTCTGTATAAGTGGTCCATGCTAATTTAACTGATATGATAATTATAAATGGCCTAGATTACATGTCAACCATGTATTTCAAGCTACTACATCACATCAGTAATGGTGTTTTCAACATTATGTAAACAGTAATTTGCTCGGTGGAAGGAGCGCTAGGACGTCATCAGCCAATTCAAGCAAAATGATTTCATTACTTGGCTTGTTGAAAAGATTCTGGTAGAATGCAAGTCGAGGTTTGTTTTTAAATCCAGGTGTTAATGGATTGACAAATTTGAAAACATTGTCAGAATGAATATAAAAAAGTGACATGCCTTTATAGGATAAGAAAAATTTGTGAAGCAGAGTCAAACTGATCTAACTTTATTCAGAACAAGCATTAGTACAAAAAATTCTCACAAAAGGTGCATTCCTTATAAAGATGATTGCTTTATGATAAATGCCAAGGCATTATACTTTTACAATAAAGGTATTATCTAAACACTTGGTGTTCCTATTAAATTGCTTAAGAGGAGGATTACGAAGAGGAATTAAGAAGGACATAAGTTAAGGATAGAATGATGATGCTGGGAAGGAATTGATACAATGTCTGGTGATAGATCTTCATTAATGTGCAGTAATTACTGCATACTGGATAAGTGGTCCATGACATGGTAATCAGAACATTACTAAGGGATATGATAATAATAAATGGCCTAGATCACATGTCAACCATGTATTTCAAGCTATTACATCACATCTGTAACGGTGTTTTCAACATTATGTAAACAGTAATTTGCTCGGTGGAAGGAGCGCTAGGAGGTCATCAGTCAATTCAAGCAAAATGATTTCATTAGTTGGCTTGTTGAAAATATTCTGGTAGAATGCAAGTCGAGGTTTGTTTTTAAATCCAAGTATTAAGGATTGACAAATTTGAAAACATTGTCAGCATGAATATAAAAAAGTGACATGCCTGTATAGGATAAGACAAATTTGTGAAGCAGAGTCAAACTGAAATTTCATGTAGAGTAACAAAGCTACAAATGTAATGTTGTTACATTAAAAACACACGAATATGTGCTTAATGTGATAACAAGTCTGCAGCAAGCCATTATTCACATTTGAAGCTTCATTATAATGTTGCCAAGAATATTATTGCCATGCTACAATATGAAATATATAACCTTACTGCCTCAAGTAAAATATGTCATCTACTTCTTAGTATTGCCAATGGAATTCCAAGTTATGTAGTGGCATTTATACACCTTTGTATATGTGTTGCCAGAAACCTGAAATTCTGACAGGATTTTATCACTTAGCAAAAGAAAAAAATATATTTGTCATAGAGCTGGAGATAATTTCTGAAATAGGCTCCAGCTATAAAAATAGTTTTCATCCTTAATTTTTGTGATAGTTAACTGTATGCAAATTTTTACACTCAATCTAACTATAGTTATAGTATGCTTATTGAAAATTAAGCATTATTTGATTTGAAACATTTCCTTTAGGGATTGTTGGAGCATTATCTCTAATGTTGAATAAAGAAATTGCAATCTATGTGAGAGGGCATATGTGTACTATATATATATAGTTCCATATAAATACCAATCAGTACAGTTGGGCAATGTGAGGGATAAAAGCAAAATGAGATTGGAAATAGTAAATCCTATTCATGGCACTCTCGTTTTGGGATATGTTGTGCAAAAAGGTGCTTCGTAAAAGAAATGCTGCCAAACTACAATAAAGTATATATTTTCACTAGGTGCCATTGATCACTTGTGAAATATTTCACACTGGATGAGTGAGGGAAAATTACAGATTGTTAGCTGATGTCTACAAATTTAAATTGAAAATCATGCGTTTTGACACTACACAAGCCATGACCCAAGCCAGTTCACAAAAGCAAATGAAAACATTTGCATGTCATAGTACAAGCATCTTTTATGTGTAGCTGTGAACTTTAAGGTGGAGAGTTGTTGTTCATTGTTCCTCAATTTACCTATGTATTATAAGAATAATCCACCGGTTGGTTCTACACACATAATTTCATAGGAAAAACGACAATAACGGAAACACACAAAATTCAAGCACTATCAACGGTAGGATTGCCTAATAAATGTAACACTTCCACACAGTACTATCAAGTGCATACCAGTAAACAATAACTTTCATATTTACCCAACAAACACACTGGTCAAAGCAAACACCTATAAAAACTATTTCCTTAATCTATCTATTAATAATCATGGTGAGATTTTATTCTACCCATCACATTATGTTGTGTCCCCGAATGTTTACAATGCGTTTGAAAAATTTTTATTATCATGAACAACACGATGTAAACAAACATTATGTAAGCAAACTTTGTACATTCACTAACTTCAGTATTACATGCACAAAGAAGACATTAATATAATAAGAAATAATCCCCAGTACGCACTAATAGCCCCTTATGCTATATATCTTATGATTTAAGTCAACACCAAACTTTTCCTCTCCATTACCCTCCCTCCAACACAAGCACAAAAGGGGACTTAAATATTCCGTGATTTACGCACTCCTCATAACACGCCACAGGCCTCACTAATTTTGTAATTCACCAAAACATTTTCACACCACACTCTAATTTACAAAACACTCCTAACCTGAAATGAGTCGTAAAAGGTTACTTATTTGGATGATTGAGGTTGCGAGATACAACGATACAAGCTTCCAATAGCAGAGAAATGTGCTCACTGACGGGCGGAGCGTAACGGCGTAACCCGGGAGCGGGAACTCAACAAGGATTACGAAGTGTAGAGATGTCGATTTCAAAGTTGTCAAATTACATTGTAAGTACCTAGGGAGAATAAGTTTCGTGCGATGAATTAATGGTGTGAGAATGTAGCGTTGATACTTCGTTTGTTTGCAGAAGGGAGCCAGTTCTATCTGAGTGACGCATCCTGAGACTATTCTTCCTTATTTTGTCTACGTGACAGCGTTGTAAGAACTAATAAATAGTCGCCCTCATCAAGTGACAGTTCCTGCCTTGGTTTGTAGATACTGGCACACATCTGTGGTATTGAAGTCTTTGTATGGATTACTTTGTTTCCAATAAAAGTACAAATTTTCATATTATCTTTGAAATTATTGTCAATGTGTTCCCATTTCCGTCCTGAAATCTATTTCAATGGAAATTCTATGACTTACGTTTGCTCTATTGAAGAATTTAGTCAGTGAAACAGTATCATCGAATAAAAATATGAAACGTTTGGGTTTTGGTTTGTGTTCGTGTGAAGTGTTTAAATATTTAGTATTTATAATTCGACATCGCATAAAAGTAGGCTTTGATTTCAATAGCAACCCGCATTTTGACGTGGTACTTATTTTCAGAATGGCCCATGCTGAATTTGAGACCAGGGCTGTCTTAGTAATAAGTCCCACCTGGTCTGATTTTCAGTCCTGCAACTGCCTTAAAATAAGACATCCCCTCAAAGTAGGCTTGAATTTCAGTAGTAACACGCATTACGACCAGACCAGGGTTGTCTTAAATTCAGCATAGGCCTAACTTAAAATAAGTCCCACCTGGTCTGATTTTCAGTCGTTCACTTGCCTTATTTTTAGACAAGATACTACTGCTGAAATTCAACATACCCTGTCTTAAAATTGTTGCATCTGAAAATCAGATCGCTTTTGCACCTCAAAATCAGATCTACTTTTTACAGTGTGATGCAAGAGGTGGAGATGGGAGAGAGAGGAGGACAGGGCGGCCCAAGAGGGATCAGGTATAAAAGAATTCCGTTTATGATTAGACACGTTTCTCTCTACCAAGACCTCAAATTTGAAAGAGGTAGGTATGTAGCTCTCAATATTTTTCCATGAATTTTTTTATTGTCACACAATTGGGTAATGAACCACCACCTGAATATGAAAAACTAAGTTTAATTTTTCAATATAATTGAGTCAGCAGATGGTGGACTTTTATATGCGAGGAATGTATCTAAATACTTTTCACCATGTCTGGTATTTAATTTAGAATTGGTGAGTGCCTCGCGTTGTGGGTTATTTTTGTCAGTCATTCATACATTTTACACATTTTCACTGTATTTACCATTGGCCAAATTAATATTTGATTCAGGGGTATTGAAAGAATCTTAGTCTGGTTTGTTACATTTATATGATGCAATGTATTCATCCTTGTTAAACAAAAGTACTGCATTATCGTTTTGTGGTAAACTGCTGCGTAGTTTAACCTAGAACTTTTGAATTTTTTCAGAATCTACATTCCCTTCACCCACATTATGAAACACTATCCCTTGATCAGGTTGCTTTGACCATTCCCCGTTCCTTTCATTTTGAAAATAACATAAATTTTAACTTGATGCAGCAATTGTAAACTAAAATTAGATATTTTAAATGTTATATTTGTTGAAATTTTCAGGGTTCGGCTATTCCAACCTGATGACAATGTTCTTTGCGCAAAATACTGCTTTAAGGCCTCATTTATTATATGCCGCTAGTATCTGTGATCCGCTTGAGGAAGGTTTGATAAAGGAATTAGAGCGTGTGCAAAGGAGATCCACTAGATTTGTTAAAGGCCGTTATGATGATTGTATAAATGTTACGGGTGTAATAGAAGAACAAGGATGGGAATTACTATCAGAATGCAAGTTAAAATTTAGGTTAAACCTTTTAAGTAGAGTCGAAACCAATTTGTTCACAGATGATGTTAGAAAGATATAAAGAACCCCTGCGTATTATGCTAGGTTTGATCAGAGTAACAAGATTAGAGAGATAGATTGTCGTACCGATAGATTTAAAATGTCATTTTTCCCGCGTACCATAAGAGATCACAAAAGGCAGCGTAACAAAGGGATAGGTAGGTGAAATAATGTCTAAGTAGTCTGTAGTGCATGATGCACATATTAAGAACCAATAATTATTTTCTTATTAGGTAAATATAAATCATCTAACTGCATGTTAACCTGCATGTAAACCATTTAGCATGTTTCCATGAAATATTCTAGTGGTTACTCGCAAGGGATTGCGAAGATGTATAGATGTCGATTAAGGTTGCGTATACGACATCGTGTTGGTGTTTACATAAACGTATGATGACTTCTAGGAAAAGTTTTATATTTATGACGTTGCTTTTTGCAGATAGTGGGCATTTTATTGCAAGGGCTGCATCAAAGTATTGTGATTTTATTCAATCCGAGTTTTGTATCACTTTAAGGAGTCTGATAAAAGCACATTGGGGTACATCTATTATTATTAATAGATCTAAGTAATACCCTGAAAACCTCTGCGAGTGTGTGTGGCTGAGGGTGAAGACCTCCAAACAAGCACTACTTGCAAGCAATTTAGAGCTCCAATGTTACTACTTCATGGAGAAATGTTTGATTTAATCGTCACGTGCAGCTAGATGGTTGGTAGGTATATGCATGGTAATGAAATGATATTTGTATCTTTGCGAATATTTAGTTTTCTGTTTTTGAGGTTGCATTCAGCAGATAGTGGGCGTTAAATTGCAAGGGTTTTATTGAAATGCATTGATTGCGTTCAATTTGTACTACTTTCAGGAGCGAGACAAAAGCATATCTATAGCTACGTAACGTACCTGCACCACCTCATCTCATTGACCTCGTTATCCGTCGATCGCTTCAGCTCCTTCCTTATACATGTCTTTCATATTTTACTGTAATGATGCCTTTAATGCTTGCGTTTTCATTATTAGTCTTCAAATTACTCGATTATATCGGCCGATGATTGACACTTTTGAATATGGATGAAGAAGTCAAAAAAGATTGTGACAAGTTAAAATAATTTGTAAAAAATTAGTGTTTATTTTTGTTATCAGTTATCGTTTACATGCATTTGAGAATTATCATGTCCTCAAGTATATTTCAGTGTATTTTTATGTGATTGAGCAATTGCATTAATATAAGTATATATCCATTTCCGTGAAATTACTTGAGTTATTTTGTTACAAAATATGATTTAAGAGTTTCATGCTGTATTCATTAAAGTTAACATTTTTCAATATACAGGCATCCCCTGCGAGCAACAAATGATATGGCCTCAACGCCCGCTATATTGCTTGCCTTCCTGATACTTTTTGAAGAATGTAATGGCCAAAAATTCAGCTTTGGTCCATGCCCTACAGTTACTACCGATACACTAGTGTTAGGTGCCCCTCCGGTAAGATAAATTCTTAATTTTTAACTTAATTTACTAAGTTTCTTTAGATAAACTGTCATCTTAATTTCTTTAATGTTCTGGTTAAGGCTTTTGAGACCATACCAACAGCTAGAAGGAATATTTTACATGCGATAATAGTGCGGTAATATTAATACATAGGTGCCTAAATTTCTCAACGATAAATAATCAATTCCTTAGACTTGTAAATCACAAACATATTATTACACTGCTAGATGCCATATTCAATAAGTTTTTTAATTGGAAAGGCCACTTCCGATAGAAATAGCAATGATATTTGAGGTATTATTATGCCTGATTTAATAACCAACGCCAAAAAGTATTATCTTTCATAATTAAATGAAAAATTGGAATGTGAGTTCAATTCCGACCAAAGGAATATCGGAGAACCTGAAGGTGGAAAAACGGATAATGGATCTCTACATATTTGGAATCAGTGAAAAGAAGGACACTTTTGGAGTGGAGATCACAAAATTATTCACAACGCTGGAGCAGGCATAATGCTCATAAAGAGTTCAGGACTGCTTGTGAAAAGATTCCAGCTGACCAGTGAGACTATTATGAAGGTGTATATTGAGACCAATCCTATACATACCACTGTGGTGAAAGTTTACCTGCCTACATTGGACTACGAAGATAAAGATGTAGAATACGTCTATGTGGATATCATAGTAGTAATATAGCAGACAAGAGGAGGAGATAACATTATTATTTTACGAAACTGGAACGCTACCGTTTTCGAAGGCCAAAAAGGAAGAATAACTGGAAAATATGGCTATGGAAACCGAAATGAGAGATGAAAAATACTTGGTTTGAGATGAGAAGACAAATTGGTGGTTGCAAACACATTGTATAAAAACCACTAACGGAGAAGATAGACCACGAAAAAGCCCGAAAGCAGAAGAATATTTCACATTGGCTACATATTAGTGAAGCGGATATTCAGGAACTAGGTGGAGAACTGCAAAATCTACCCGGGTACAGGCTAGGGATTGAAAATTTAAATCCAGAATCGATTTTCGATTATGGTTTTTAAAATCGGTTTTCTAAAAATTCGATTTTTTTTCCAAAATAATCGAAAAATCGAAATCGATATTTTTAATTAGTAAAGTAATTGCCCGCTGAAATACAGATGTGCTGTTGTGACCAAATGCAAAGTATGGGTAAATGGAAGGACTAGGGATAAGAACTGAATACGGTTAAATTTATTAATACAATATATTATTTTAAAGATATCAATAAGGAATGCAGGGAAGTACAGTAATCCATACAAGATACTTATATACATATAGGTAACATAGCAAGCAAAAAACATGTGATTTAGCAGCAATAAGAATTATATATTGAAAAGTGGGCATGCCACAAAATGAAAAACAGAATTTTATTTATTTCTTGTTTGCAAAGGCGTGGAACCAGTGTTCCTCAGGGATGGACCTTAAAAATGATATGAACATGTTTAAATGATTTCCGGATAATCGATTTAACACCTGAGTTGCAGTTAACCCGACGTGAGATAATAGTTGCTCACACGGAACGGAAGAGGCAACTACAGATAAAATTCTGCTGGCTACTTCGTATATGTGGGGATATTCTCCATTAATCTCCTGCCATGCGTGTAGGGTTGGACTTGCGGTCGACTGGAGGGCGGTTTACGAACTGGCTCAGCTCGATTGGCACGCCTCCAGCCCGATCCTGATCAGCGTTAGCTTCAACACCCCACACTATAGTGCGTTGTGTGACAGAAAGCCGAGCTTGGAGAATATAGTATCAATCCTTACCAATCTTCTGAACAGTGAGCTCACCAAAAAATTCAGAGGCATTGCGGAAACATCTGTCTAGAGATCCTAAAATGTAACCGCGACTATCTGGACGAGAGGATCCTACTGAAGAACCTGCTTTGCGGTCTTGGAAAGGCTTGGCAGTCTTAATCGTGCAGATGACGAGGGCGGTGAGAAAGGCCTAGAAAGGCTTGGCGGTCTTAATCGTACAGATGACGAGGGTGGTGAGAGCATTAACGATTGAACTGACGGAAATCGACGATGGGAACAAGCCTATGGACAAAAATTTTCATTTACGGCATCTGCTTACATTTCAAAAAGTTTTGAATTTAACAAGCAAGACAATATTCTTTACTCAAGCCCTCAATTATTGTCGTCTCGTCGTCCGTTCTGAAAATGATAATAGTAAACAAACATCCGTACATTTTGACTATTTCTTTTTTCGGGATTCATTCCGCGTTTATTTAAACAGTATAACAATATTTCGCTAGCGCTCATGCTTGCTTCGTCAGGCTAATCAAAGAGGCTATAGAAATAAGAAAAAGACCATCAAACATCAACCGTGAAGACGGTTATACTTTGGGGAACAATTTTAAACGGATGTTTTCAAATTCAAACATTCAGGTAACAATGGTGTCCACTCCTACAGGACACTCCTATAGGACGACGAGCAAGGAAACGGCAGATAACCTGACGAAGCTAGCAGGAGGGCTACTGAAGTATTGTTGTACTATTTAAATAAACGCGGAATGAATCCCGAAAAAAATAGACAATAGTGCATCCGCGGAAGCCTACGAGTTAAACTTCCGTGCACTTACCTTATCTGGCGGAGGTAAGGGAAAGGCTGCTGTTGCTGCATCAGAATCACTAGCCTGGTCCATTTAGTCCTCAGACTTATTATCATATTCACTGTTTGCCGTTCTCTTTCTTTTTGGAGCACTAACATAAACCTCAATCTTGTGCACCTTCTTCAGATGCCTGATCAAAGTACTAGCCAAGCCACAGTAAGTCAAGCTCAGTTGACACTTTGAACACTTAGCGAAGGTTTTATTATTAACTGTTTGCTTGCTAAAATTCTGCCAAACAGCACTTGGAGGAGCCATGGCTGATGCAAAGGGCGGCAAACAGTTCTCCGATTGGCACGACACGAACGCAACACAAGTAGCAAGGTGATCAAAAAGTACGCATACTGGCCAACGCACGCAGCCTACAGTACAGTGCGATTGAAACTTCATGACCTATTTCTTCTATACCTACTTCATGGCGCAGAAGACCATATTCGGAATGGACGAATCTATTTTCTAGAAGGCGAGTGCTCTGAAGCGACTTATTGAGAAAACGTTTACAAAAAGGGCACAATGTCAACGCGTATTATCATTTCGAATCTTTGTTTCGCGGTCTACAGTGTATTACTTTCAACCGCGAGTATCCGCCGGAAAGACTAGGATTGTAATAAAAATCCGCAGCCCTACAGTTGGCAACTCCAACCTGCCGGTGTCCGAAGCACTTTTTCTCCACTCCAAGGTTCCCCCAACTGCGATGCAGAGTGAAATAGCACGGCGCGGAGCAAAGCAAGGCGGCAAAATTTAAATGCTGTAGCAAGCCAAAAATCGAAAATCGATCGGCTATAATCGATTTTGATCGATTTTTCAAAACAAAAAGTCGACTTCTATTAAATCGAAAATCGGAGTTTGATAATTGATTTTCGATTAAAATCGAAATCCCTGGTAAAGGCATTGATGATGATCACAACTTAGTGATCATGAAATGCCACTTAAAATTTGAGAAATTGTAGGAATCCATCAATAACTTATGGCAAGTGGAGAAACTAAAGGAGCCTCATTAAATGTTGGCCTTTTAGAAGGAAGTGGAAAACAAGAAAGAAGATACTCTGTCTGTGAAATTAGTGAAAAAGAGATGGGAGAACATCAAATCGAACTACAGGAAGCAGCAAAAGAAGTTTTGTGGAGAAGAAAAGTCGTCAAAAAGAAGCCATAGTTTACAGAATAAATCTTAGAATTGATCGAAAAGAAAATAAACTGAAGAAGGAAACCTTGCTACAAAATAGTTAGGAATGAAATACACCGTAAAGCGAGAAAAGTAAGAAAATGTGGATGAAGGCTCCATGTGAAGATGTAATAAGCAACCTCGCACAGGGTAATGAGGAAGTTGTCTACGGAGAGTTAGGAATCACTTCAAATACCACCAGTGACAAGAAAGAGGAATTCTTAATTGAACATGAGGATGAAGTGAAGACATGGATGGAATAGTTGTACAATGGAAGCAATCTTTGAGCGAAAGTAATCGAAGAGGAAAATGAAGTCAATAATAATGATTTTGGAGCCTCAATCTTAAGATCGGAATTCAACAGAGCTGTAAGAGATCTGGGGATAAATAAGGCTTCTGGAATTGATGATATTCCTGCCGAACTAATTGAAAATTTGGGAGAGAAGACATTTATTCAGCTGTACAAAACCATCTGCGACATGTCCCAGTCGAAACGGGAGCGAGTACTCCGCAACGGTCGACACGTCTGCATACCGGACGCTCTCTGGCTACTCCCAAGTTGATCCAGGTTGAAACTCACTTCTACCGCTCCCGATACGCTCCCTGAACAATGCCGTTGGAGCGAACTAAATGCTCTCCGACATTTTCCCGGTTTCTTTATGCATAACTACTTTCTGAACGCTTCCCTTTCGCTCCCGCCCGCTTTGCTTACATCGCTCTCCTGACGAACGGAAGAGTGTGAAACAGTTGTCTTCGAAAGTATTAGGTTTTCAGAATGAATAATATAGGTGGATATGGCTAGGATGTAGCTCTACGAAATGTGACTAAGAAATGTGGCTAGCGTGAGCATACACCAACGAGAAAGAATGTGATCAATATCCTTTGGCATTTAGGTGCTAGGTGCTCTCATGCAAGTTGAGTGATTTTTTGTGATAGCTAATTTTTTTGGCTACATGGGTGCAGCTCCTCTGCACAATTTCATGCTCTATTCATCGTTTTTGTGTACAGCTCGAGATCACTTCCGTCCACTTCGTGAACTGTTCCAGCCTGCACAATTTGTACGCTTCTTTGTCGCATTTTACGGTTTATGTCGCTTGGTATACGCTTAGTTTCGGCTCCTTCACATTCCGAATCACTTCGTTGATGGTTTGTGTTCACTTTCCTCTGCAATATTTTTGCCAGGGTATCGCTATGCTGAATATCAGGTAAATGTTCTAAGGAAACAGATTTCAAGGCATATCGCCGCCTATCTACCTCGGCGAACTCTGGAGTGCGTTGGACGTTCCCAGGTAGCTCGTCGCACGCTCCACTGCAGGCTAGCGTCGACGCTTAGCTGGCCTTTTGCAAACACTTCCGAAAACGCTACCAGTGGGCCATAATCTGCTTCCCGGATACTACTGCAAGACCTCCTAAAGCCTACCTCAACGCGTGGCCGCGGCTTCCAGCACACTCCGTTCTGACGCTCCCCCAACACTTTATCGTCGCACCTGTTTCGAATAGGGCACTCGACAGGAGAGATACCCACGGACTTTGAGAAGAAAGTCATCATCCCTATTGACAAAAAGAAGAAGATCGAGAACTGGGAACATTTTACGACCATATGCCTCGAAGAATTTGACAATGAACGATGGACGATAACACCAGCAGAGAAGTACAGCTGGAAGCACTTGAATGATGGTGCTGCCGAAGAATGATGAAGATAAAATGGACCCACCTAGAGTCAAACGAAGAAGTCTTGTGAAGGGCCAGAAAATAGAAGTATTCTGAAAACTCTAAAAAGGAGATGTGACAACTTAATCGGTCATTTCTTATGATAAGATGATCTGAAGACAATCGCCGAGGGAAAAGAGAACGGGAAGAATGGAAAAGGCAGATCTAGTAGGAGATATATGGAACAAGTTGAGAAGGATGTAAAAAGAAGAATTACGTCATTGTAAAGAGGTTTTTTATCATGGGGCGCGATAGCTCATCTTAAATCTCTTTTCTGTGTCAAATTCCGGAGGATATCCTTTCGTGCCAGTTGCAACAAATATATGTTGCTTGATACAGTTCGAAGTTGCTGGAAGGGTAAAAATAGCTTGAACCCACTTCTGGTGTCAGCCCTTAAATAGTGGACAACATGCTCAATAAAAGTCACACTACTTACACAAGTTTGTTAGCATACATAGGCTTTCTTCGTCACCATAAATCGTTCGTGTAAAAGGTATACCCAAATAAATGAGCTTGAAATCATTCACTTGCAGAAAATGATTTAGCATCTACTTTTAATCAAAAGATACGTCATGTTATTTGACATTCGTGCTGATTCAACGTCCGGTGAGTTAATGAGAAATCATGTTGCTGAAAATTATTTTCTCCTAGGCAAAACAGTATCGAAATGAGAGGCAAGATGTAACAAGCAAAAAATATCTGCATTCCCCGGAGCTCTGACGGTGAATTAGCTAACGGAAAGTTTTTGTATTCTAAGCTTCACTAGGAAAGTGAAGGAGAAGAGCATTTCTCAAGTCAAAGAGGACCACAAGAATCTTAAGAAATCCTTCCAGAGACGGTCATGAAATATACGCGTACAATCGAGTAATAAGTGAACGTACGGGCACTTTTAAGGATGGGATAAATAAGGGTTTGGGATATCCGAAGTCCTGAATGGGAATTAGAGTTTAATTCTAAATTCTACTTTTCATGGCATAAAATATTAATCTAATTCATCCCAATGTATCTTCTTCTTAACTTATCACTGCATCATCCAAATATATTTTCCCTTTGCTTTTCACTGGAGAAAAAAATGCTTAACTCTACACTTCCCCTTTATATTCTCCATAATTAATTTTCCAAAATGTCATCAAACCTTTGTGATTTCATTTTCTCGAAAAATCTCAAGCATTTTGCCATTGATTCAAGCAGACTACTTACCTCACAGTTTCTATTGACCCAGCATCCTTATTTCTATTTTGTCCAATATTTGATTGAAATATCTACAACTTTTTTGCCTACATGATAATGATTTTTTCGACTGTATTCAAATTACTTTATTGAAATTTGAAGTTAAACTTTTGATGAAAATGCATTTTTCTCTATATAATAATAAAAATATGACTAAAGAAACCACTTCTATCACATTATCGTATTTCAGCTAAGTAAAAGGATTAACAATACAGGAATATAAATTCAAATTTTCCATAATATTCCCAATGAAATTATTATTTTCCTAAATACAGTCTTCTACTGAACCCAAAGGTGATCCGATAATATGTTGTGCTTTGCATATTTGAGGAAGGTCCTATAAAAATTCTAAAGTGATAAATTTTGGCGAAAAGAAAGACTACTTGATGACAGCGACTTTTACGCATATACTAAGCATAACTTAAACTAGAAGTCTATAAATGCGATACGATTTAGTGATATACCTAAATATAAATATCTTCATTTGATACATAATAATAGCTGCTTAAGTTGTTAGCTTATAAAGAATCTTTTCTGATGACGATGTTTGGCTTCCAGTTTATTTACTTAGATAAATGGCAGCAAGTAGGAAGAAAAATGATTTTTAAGCCTTATCTTAACTCCCAGAATACGAGGGTAGCCTTTTAAGTGTCCGTAATAGAACGTTCCTTATCACCTAGCAACTATATGGTGTTTATAAACAACTTTTTGAGTTGGTTAATGCCCATGCAATGTTTCATTAAGATCGGCCTGATAGTTTTAAAACGGTGGTGTGTCAAAGTTCCCAAGTCGCTGTACGAGATGGAATTAAGTCATGAACAGTACCGCACGATAATTTTCTATAACTTTCGACGAAGCCTCACCCAGCAAGAATGCGTCGCAGAACTTTTTGTTGTTTTTGGCGAAGAAGCACCATCAAAGACAACCGTTTATGACTGGTATGCAGAGTTTCAAGCGAGGACGCTCTAGCCTCAGTGACGAGCCGCGTGAAGGGCGACCAAAAACCGCAGTCACTGAAGAAAACATGGTTGCTGTACGTAACATGGTTCTGGAAGATCGTCATGTTAAATATTGTGAGATTTTAGCATCATTGGACATCTCAGAGACCTCAGTTCAAAAGATCTTACACGAAGAGTTAGTGTTAAAAAATTGGTTTCCCGCTGGATACCGCACCTCCTCACAGAAGAACAGAATGCAGCTCGAGTCAAATGGTGTCGAAATACTCTGCAGCGGTTCAACTCAGGAGCATCAAAGCACGTTCACAACATTGTAAGTGGTGATGAATCATGGATCTATAGCTATGAGCCTGAATCAAAACGCCAATCTTCAGTATGGGTCTCCCAAAGTGAACTCAAACCGACAAAAGTTGTTCGCTCTCGCAGCGTTGCCAAGAAAATGGTCGCATCGTTCGTAGCCAAATCAGGGCATGTAGCGACGATTGCTCTTGAAAATTAAATAACAGTTAATGCTCAATGGTATACGACCATTTGCTTGCCAGAAATGATCGCCGAGCTTCGGAAAGATAACCCAAATCGACGCATTACGCTCCATCACGACAATGCAACCTCACACACCGCTCGAGTCACAAAATCGTTTTTGGAACAGCAAAACGTCGAAGTTCTTGATCATCCTCCATATAGCGCGGACTTAAGCCCCAATGATTTTTTCACATTCCCCAGAATCAAGAATATGCTGCGAGGAAAGCGCTTCCAGACGTCTGAAGAAGCGGTCGATGCCTACAAAACAGCCATTTTGACTACCCCTACTTCGGAATTGAATAAAAGCTATAACGACAGGTTTCATCGAATGCAAAAGTGCATCGACTATCGCGGAGAGTACTTTGAGAAACAATTAAAAAAATTGTGTTATTGTACATCTTATAGTTTTCTTCATTCCCGACACTTAAAAGGCTACCATCGTAGTATTGTATCGATCTAATAATCTGTTTTTGTAAGAGTAACAAACATGTACTCACATGAGTGATTTCACAGGTTCAGTGGATATGAGGGACATTTTATGGTATCAGAATTGTACCATGATATTTCTGCTAACCTGAAGTTATTGCATTTCAGTTTCTTGCTGAATTCTGGCTTTTTAGTTACTTATTTCACGAGCTTTATTGATTTTGCAGTTCACCGCCGCCAGTTACGAAATTGCTTCCACAACTAATTGGGACCGTCATAGCTGGACATGTGTCTTTTGGACCGCCGCAGCAATCATTAAAAATTCCAAGTACCTTCTCAGCATATCCGGTTACAAGTATGGGTAAATTTCCTAATGCATCTATTTCAACCAGGATATTCTTTTTCAAACTTGAACCGTTAAAGAATTTATGTATGCACATGCATAAAGTGACAACTGATGACATATCGTCAGCGGTGGCGTTTAGGGTTTAAACCCCTCCTCAAAAACATTCCCGTAATGTACTTTATTTTGTACTAGCATTTAGAATTTTTCGTATTGAGCTGAAAAATATAGTTGAATTGTCTTCACGAAAATAGAATGTTAATTTAATTATTATTATGGTTATAATAATTTAAAAATCATTTTATCATGATGCACATAAATAATCATGAAACCTTCCACAGAAAGAAATCCTGCTTACGCCACTGATTGACAGTATATTACGCCAGAAAGACCACTCTTTCTCAACATACAAGACGCTATTATTTGATGGTAGCAAAGGAAATATAACGATAATTTTATGTCCAACATGTAGTGAGGTTTCTCAATGCCAAATATTATATTAAACAAACACAAAAGTTGTACATCGCTTTTGATAATCAATAATATTCAATAGTACAATTCTTTATGTTTAAAAACTGGAAGGTGAGTGAAACTGACATTGAAGTTAAAATTCTTAAAATGTATCTATCACAAGCTCTTTTTCGAGGAGAAAACAGCTCCAAGTTAAGGGATAGCATTCTCATTTGTCTATACGTTTCAAGTTATTTACGCATATATATGGCAGTAAGCAAGAAAAAAATTAATCTTAAGCCTTATCTTAACTGTCAGAAGATAAGGAAAGTTAGCTTAAAAGTCAGCATTTGCAAGTTGAGAACTTTTGCAACCGTTTCTTTCATAGGTACAACATGATTACTCGTATAGTACATCGCAATTATTTTCTTAGGCTGAATTTTAAAATATTTTTTCTTTAAAGGCATGAATCAGAATGAAATAGCTTCTCTATTAAATGCGCTAAAGACCAGTGTCTAGGTAAGGTCTCAGTGGATACCTACAGATAGAGACAATGAGCACGAAAAATATCAAGCTTTCGAAAGAAAGACCAAACCTCTTTTAATGATGTAGGTTTTCTTTCACTTGACTTGTTTTCTAATTAATATTCTCTTATTCTCATTATTATTTTAATCTCATTCTCAGCATTCCAGTGACAGAAACTGCTACAATGACATTTCTAGGATCTGTCAATGCTGCTGATACACTCTTCACGGGAGGTCTTTTGATCTCCTACAACACCGGTGAGCATAACCTTCCTTTCCAGTAATTTCATTTTTTGAGGAAGAAATTCTCTCCCTATTGCTTCCGATAATAAATTATCCATATTTATTGACTGCTCTACCCCTACCGTAAACTACGCACAAGGCGTGGTGGGCGCCTTCACGCTACGCGTTACAAGGGCACAGTGGGCTGAAATCGAATAAAAGTATACCAAAGTCCATGAGTGATTTTTTTATCAAGACCGGACTTTTAAAATATGCACGTTGATTATTGATTAATTGGTGTGTTTGGTTTTACATGCTATTTTTTCCTAGGCGTCACGGACTAACAATTAACATGGGGTCAAGCATGATTGATGTTTGTAAAAATCGGCCTCCTTCAATTCTCCATTAAATCAACCTGATGCTGAACCTTGGAATAAAACACTTGGGTAAAAAATGATACTGTAATGTAGCTGTGATTCCCTCCCTTCAATTACGTTTGTATGGCATGAACAAATTGTAATATTTTCCAAGGATATAAAACAAAGTGGCGGACCTATTTTCAGGCAATTTTTTCGTCTTCATGCAGTAAAACCGTTAACAGTCTACAAAGCTTCCGCAGTTAGAATCCGTTGAGAAATTTTGCAACCGTATGCGACGCCGAAAGTAAAATCGTTTTTTGATAGCTCGGCGTAAACCCGCTCCTGCCCGCCGGCAGCTGGGTATGCAGCGTCGATGCTAGTGTGCTGATATGCTATGGCGTTAAAAACTTTGCCGTTAGGTTATTTTCAAGCTATTCCGGTCAGAAGATTTCATAGATGTTTTAACGGCGATGCTATAGGGGTTTCGATTCTTCGATACGATACAGGCAACGATATCGGATGCCGATGTAAGCAGCCTAAAGACCGCTTTTTCCTGGAGCGTTTCAGAATCTAACGCCGATATTTTACTGCGCCTTTGAGAGTAAATGCATCCTTCGGAAAGGGCATGAATACCTATCAGAATAACGAACGCTTTTGAGGACACCAGCCAATAATTAGTGCCTCATTGCGGTCGACTTCCTCCCTTAAGTGGTATAAGCTTGATGAAAAGGGTCTTAGGTGTGATGACATTTTGTGTGGTCAGTTTCAATGATTCTCGGACGGTGTGAAGTAAAATTGCAAAGCTTGATGAGTCACACGGCATCGAGAATATTAGCTAGTGGGTCTAATGTCCCTTCTATTGCGTGGATTATTAGTTGTACATACTCTAAAATACAAGAATGGTTTTGACGGAAGTTCCGGTTCTTTTCAGTTCAAGTATGACAACGAGAATGATGGCAGACGAATTTTGGTTTTTTTAGCAATCTGGTAATCTTACATTCCTAGGAGATGAAAGAAGTAGACATTTAAAAGTAATATGGTAATTTTATCTTTTACACTAAAATATTCAGGTTTTTTAAGGTATTTCCGTTTTAATTTAGTTGAAACATTTTGATAAATCCTTTGAAATCGTCAATTTTATGTTGAAATTCCATTTTAATTCAATGGATGAAGAAGATTAAGGGTAATGGTGAAGGCGGATGAAATTTTTTATTCCCTTGGGAACACCAATTGGACTCAATCTCCGAAACGATTGCAAAAATACAGAGATGATTTCAAAGATTAATATTCTATCGGGTGAGGGAGAAGTACTCTCCTGGGGTAAACTCATTCGTGAAACAATGGGTCAAGTTAATCATAAACTGGGATTCATCAAAAGATTACTGGGCACATATGACGAACATGTACGAGAAATTAGCTACTTTTACTCATTTGAAATACGCTGCCAGTATATGGGATCCATATGAAATAGACATAGATAATGAACTCGAACGTGAGCAGCGAAGATCGGCAAGATTTGCAAAGGAACGGTACGATTACTATATTAGCGTGGCCAGTCCAGATGAACTAAAACGAGAATCATTGGCAAAACGTAGGTTGAAATTTAGACTTAATCTCTCAATTAAATTCAAAGATAATTTTTTCGCAGATGGCGTTAGAAATATGTTCCGAACTCCAACTTGCTACGACAGACTGGACCATAATCATACAATTGGAGAAATTGATTGCCAAACTGACAGATTCAAAATTTCCTTTTTCCTCCTACAATTAGGGATATGAATAGCCTTAAATATATCGTAGACTTGGTTTCTGGAGTAGTTTGGTCGATATATGAGAAAAAACTGTAAAAATTAATGAAAATGTAAAAACTTCAATTATGTATCAAATAGCCCTGATGATGCCGCAATAAAGAGGCGAAACGTCGGCTAAATTGGTGTTTTCTCATATATCGACCAAACTACTCCAGAAACCAAGTCTACATAAAATATAGTGGTCAATAATATACATCTTTATAAGAAACTTAAATATATCCGATAGTCTAAATACGAGTGCATCAATGGTTAGCAATTCCATAGGCTTCAACCTGCAACTGCATTTTGGCGTAAGGACCTTAAACTAACCCAACTAACAGCATGATATTGCATGCTTGCTTTGCTATTTTTATCTTTTTTTTAAAAATTGAAGTTTAAATTTGTTTATTATTACTGATCCTTTTTTATGCTTGATATGTAGTGCATGTGTGGTGAGAATTCATCCCCTGTCAGACACCATTATGGTGGTTTTCAGGATATAATGTAGACGTAGATGTACTCAAAATTATATAGGCTAATAGCAGACGTGGCAGAATACCGCATAATGTGATACTTTTTTAGATAAAAAGAGGTAATAATGTTAAGATAATTTCCCAAATCATCATGAACAGTGATCAGTGAACATCTCTTGAACAGTGTTTATTGATGCTAATATTATATTCTTGAAGTACCTCGTCCATAATGCTCAGGGATGCTTGCAAGTCCTCTCGAATTTCTGCTACAAATGCGATGTAATCTGCAAACCGAAGAATTTTATTTTTTTTGCAATTCGCCTTGATCCCTTTAATACCAAGTTATTCTGCGTCTTTTATTGCTTTTCCACATATATATTAAATGACTCTGGGAAGAGGTTACATCCTCGTCTGACTCCATTTATTTTGGCTTCTACCTTCTTTCTGGCTTTCTATTGTGGTGACCTGATTCTTGTAGAGCCTATAGATTATTCTTTTAACTTTGTAGTGCATTTGCTTCCAGTATCTCAACATCATGGTCCATTCTACGTTGTCCAAGGCCTTTTCCAAGTTCACCAATGCTACATACAACGGCTTGTTTAGTGCATCATTTCACCGCCAGTATCCTTTAGCTGAGTATCACCTCCCTAACTCTCGGTTTTTCCTGAATCAGAAGTTATTTTCCGAAAGGCTCCCTTCAATCTTTTCTTGAAGGACCTTTATCTTGTCTTTTTATAGTTTAAGAATATCGCAATCAGCCTTAGTAGTCTTTTCGCCGACGACTAGATGTCATGTAGGAATAAAGCTTGTTGCGTCTTGGTGTGTAGTTACTTGGCTCTTCCTTGTCACCGCTTAGAAAGATAGTACAATGATAGCTGCTTTCCAGCTTTTGGGTACTCTGTGATTCTGTAGTATTTTTTTTTGTGGATGGCTTCTAGGTGGGGGGGGACATTTATTATGCTAATTTTTATACACTTCTGAGAATATGTGATTGAAAATCGGCGATTTGGTACGACTGATGCTATTTAAATGTTGCTGAAAGAACACAGGAGCGTACATCATCCACGGAAGCGTAAAGGAATCCGCCGTCGCAGAGCATGCATCCTCCGGATATCTAGGCAGATAGCACAACTTTTTAACCGACAAGACACGAGTTATATCAAACGAACCTTCCTAATACCCAAGGTTGATACAGGAGGCGTTAAATAGGAAAAGACCGTTAAGCTTCAACCGTGACGATGGCATTAGACCGAGAGCCACATGCAAGGGGTCATTTTGTCATCCACTCGAGGGAAAGTTGTAGAAAAACTCAGGGCTGAGGCCGAGTCATCGCCACCTGACCTCGAAATCACCAGTGAGAAAAAGGCCAAACAAGGTCAGGGACAGATGGGGAGGGGGTATGTCGCTCAAATATATAGCCGAAGCAACAACTATTTCTTCCGTTTTATTCCTGATGATGCGGGCTATTATGGAAATTCAGACTTATAACCAAGTTCCTCACGTAGTGCCTCCCTAAAGAGACAACTGGAAGTAATCCACACAGAAAATCTACACTCAACAAAATCCCATGATTTTCCGCTAGACGATTGCGAGCAACATCAATATTTCTATCACTTATCTTCAGAGCGAAAACGCTCGACAATCATTACTAACAATGATAATGTAACAGTGACTACTTTGCCCTCAGCCCCTCTATGATCCCTCTATGACCCCTCTATACCTCCCTCCAACCACGAAGACAGCCAGCTCTCACCCTTGGACTAAGTATTTTGGAGCACCGAGAATGACTGCCCTACCGGGGCAGCCATTAAATCAGATTATTCAAACAATAGCTATACCCTTACGTAAAATACCTTGAACCAGTTCCGATTGCGTAAAAAATGAAATTAGACCAAGCAAGTTTATTGGACTTGTAATGGAAACACATTTTTATAACTCAGTTCCTAATAAAACTTAGTGACTCAGTACTTATTTTGTAGAATTTTTCAATAGCAATAAAGAGATAGAAAATCGTGTCAGTTCCTAATCTTACAACCCTTCATTTCTTCAGACCCCTGGTTTCTCTCCTGTACTCAGAAATGTTTTATGACCACCTTCCGAAATTCCGTGGTCTATTCACTCTAATTCTGCTCATCAGCACAAATCCAAGTGAAAATTATATATATCTTTATAAATATCTATCAGCTAAATTTTTGCCGAGGCTATGGAAAGTTTCAATCGATCAGGGGCAATTGACCGTTTTCTTTTATTGGTCATGAAAGGCTTCCAACGAATAATAGGGGTAATTTGAAGATAAAAATATAAATTTCTTAATTTTGTCGATAGTAAATTTGGTTTGTTTAAATTACTGGAAAAAACGAATGCATTGATAATGATTATCTTTTGTCCACAGTCCTCCGCTCACCCCAACAAATGGCATACTACGTCCTTGGCAGTATTCCAGCCTATACAGTCCTATACGCATGTGAGACCAGAGGATTCGGAAAAATAGGTAATATATATTTTCGTAGTCCTAAATTACTAACTTGTTACTCTTATTATCATCGGTTAATATAATTCACTTTCTTCGTTATTTTTCCCTATATTATTCATTTTCATTACTTCCCCTTGTTGGCTTAACCCTCTGGTTACCGAGCGGGGTCCTTCAGGGACCCCACACTCGAAAAATATTGAATAAATTTCATAATTTTTTTTTCACGTTCATGGGTCTCCTGGTATGTGAGCAACTTTGTTATTTCTTTTTAGTCTCCAAAGTAGGATCAAAATTACGTTTATTTGGATTCTGTATCAATGAAAATATGGATGGGGTCCCAGAAGGACCCCACTTGGTAACCCACGTCCCAGACTGAATGTTTGACTGTTTTGCCAAAATGTGTGTATAACTGATTCTGTTATTAATAATTGTAAATATATATTACTATTGCTTTATTAACTAATATAATTATAAACAATTGTTATTATTATGTATTATTATTATTTATGCACTATCATCGAGCTTTGGATTTTGGCGGTTTTTATGAGTAATATGTGATCAAGAAAATTTTTATCGTGGGATAATGTTTACTTAGCCTTCTGTTATAGGCGTGTCCAACTGTACGAATACTCTTAGTGTAATATTACAATTTACGCATCGAAATAGCCTCTTCATATCTTATCTCCACTTTTCTATATTTATTGTGGTCCTGTCCTGATTTACGTTCCTTCACTTGGCATCTTTAGCACATGTCGTGCGTGTGTATAATCCATACATTTTCCCCGTGAAATATTGTTTCGTCGTATCTAACTATACAATATTGGTGAAAGATCTAAAATATATCTGTGGTTGTGAGTGCGTGTTCTTCACATTGGCAGTTCTCTGCTCATTTCAGTTACATCCACTATTACAGAGGGAATTCGCGTTCAAAATTTTTCTTCTTCATTTTACGTTTCAGCTAATTTGCTTGCTGGTAAATATCTGCGGTTCTTCGATCCAACTTTGTTTTATAATACCATTTACGCATCGAAACTTCAGGTTTGACATTGCTTACCGTAGTGAAAGTAGAGATCACACTTTGTGATGGACCACTAACCGAGTTATTTATTCACGACCTAGATTTCCCATCATTTCACGTCAGTATAAATACAAATTGAGTTGCGTACCGGTAAGAGAGGAATTGAACACCGGATATCCTTCAACGCCCGGAGTCCACTGCCTCTCCTACCGGAATGCACCTGAATTTGTATGTATGCCAAAGTGAAATGAGCATATTCAACAGTCCAATTATCTGAGGTGGTGTGTACCTCACATGCAAAGCTTAGTGCCCGTTCCAGTAACAGCCATTGCTACAGAGATAATTGTGTGCTACAGCTGCTTCAACTAACCAGTGCAGTCAACAGAAGGAAGATAATTCTTCGTTTGCAACACCTATAGAGGTAAGTTCATAAATTTATAGATCAAAAATGTACCGGTGTCACTCACAACTATGTTGCGTGTGCTGAAGCTTGACTTATTTACGTTAACACCTATTGGTAAATTAGTCAAATTTATTCTACCTACAAGCATCATAATAGAAAAATAAGTATTTTTTAAAATTGAAAGCATTAGTCAATTTTTTTACTCTATCAATACAATATTAGCAATATTTAAAATATTGTGACTTTTCAAATTTTTCCTAATACCTACTATAATGGGACTTACAATTATATTCATTCTGTGATAAAATTATTTTTTATTTAGAAATGACTTCGAAAAGATTCCTAACGGAGGAAGAAATTGAGAGAATCGTAGATGACAGTGACTGCAATGATTTTTGTAACAGTGATAGTGATAGAGAATTCCTCCCAGCAGAGTGCACATCTGAATCTGAAGATGATTTGGAAGAAGTAGAGAAGGAGCCGTTTGACCAACTGCCTACAGAAGATGATATTGACAGTGATGTGGAGGTAATTAAAAGTACAGCTAACTTTGACGTTTTAAAGTCAAAATCAGGACGTACATGGGAAAACATCCTCCAAAAGTTACAAAAACTTTACGAAACATTAATTGTAAACTAGGCCCTTCAAAACATTCAAATTGTGCAAGTTCCATTCGAGAAACTTTTAATTTGTTCATAAACGACGATGTCAAAGTCCTTATTTTTGAAAGCACTAATTTGTACGCCCAAAAATTCTACAATGAGTTGTTAGTGAAGCACCCTAAATTTAAAAATAATTGGACTAACTTGAACATTGATGAACTGGATGCATTTATTGGAATATTATTGACAGCAGGTGCTCTCCGTTGCGGAAAAGAAAATGTCAAAGAATTGTGGTCAACTGATACTAGCATTCGCAGAGATTTTTTCACAGCACGTCTATGTCCCGCACAAGATTTCAACAAATCATGAGATCCATATGTTTTGATGACAAAGATACTAGGGCCCAAAGAAAATAAAATACAAATTACCTGCTATCCGTAATGTATGGGATATTTTCGTTGGAAGTAGCAAAAAAAATGTTTGAACCGTTTGAATATGTTACTGTTGATGAACAACTGGTGTCGAACAGAGGAAAGTGTACATTTAGGCAATGTATTCATTCTAAACCCGGGAGATATGGGATAAAAATATGGGCTACAGCTGATGTCAAAACTTCGTATCTCTTCAATTTGCAAGTTTATACAGGGAAATTACCTGGAAAGCGAGCTGAAAAGAACCAAGGGACTAGAGTGGTCAAAGATCTCATTGAATCTCTTTATAACACTGGCCTCAGTCTCACAACGGACAGTTGTTTCACTTCTGTGGAGTTGGCACTCTTTTTAGCATCGAAAAACGTAACTCTTCAAGGAACAGTGAGAAAGAACAAGCCGGACACTCCTTATGACTTGAATAACACTAAAGATCGTGAAACTTTTTCTTCTAAGTTTGCTTTCTTACATAAAGAAGGATTGGCTATGGTCTCGTATGTGCTAAAGAAAAATAAAATGGTGCACTTACTAACTTCGCAATACTTAGATAAAAAAATATCTGAGAGCGAATGTAAGAAACCAATAATGGTATTATAATATAATAGAACAAAAGAGCTGTAGGCAATGAAGACAAACTTATGAGAGAGTATATATGCGCCAGAAAAAACTTATAGATGGCCATTCAGGCTGTTCATGAATATAATATATATGGCAGCTAGTAATTCATTTGCCATATTTATGTGCAAAAATCCAGAATGGAATGGCAAGACTTCGATTAGAAGGAGAATCCTTCTCAAGTCCTTAGGGCATGAAATTGCCCTACCAAGCACGACAAAACGCGCAGATTCAGAAGCGAAAAAAAGGAAATTTAGAAATGGCCTAATCTGAACCAAGTTACGGCAAATCCAAAAGGGGCAAATGCCATATTTGCCCACGAAATATTGACTTATAGATAAATGTAACATGTTCCAAGTGTAAAGCCTTTGTTTGTCCTGAACATCTCAAGAAGACTGTCACAATTACCTACATATAAAAATGAAGGGTGTAATTGAATTTTCCTCTTTTTTGCAAAAAATATTTTGTTTTAATTATAAATACTTTTATGAAAACATTGTTTTATATTCTGTATTATTATGGTGTGTTATGATCTTTTATTAAAAAAATAAATAATTGAATTTTATAACTGAAATTTTCATTTTTTTGTAAACAATTTTTTTTGTTTATTTATAAATATTTTCATGCAAAAATTGTTTAAATTTAGGTATTTTTATGGCCATTTATGACGTTATTTCAATAAAATCATTGTACTGAGGTTAAAAATTGTTTTCATTTCAACGGTAAATAAAAAAACACGATGGGGTCCCTAAAGGACCCCAACGGTAACCACCGTAATAAAATTAGGGTCGGTAACCAGAGGGTTAAATAGTCGCTCGTTTAAACACAATGGTATACTTAGTTGCGGGTCAGAAAAATTCTCAATGAACACCATATGCAGAATCAGGAGCACCCTAGATTGCTGAATTAATCCCGTCATGTCAAGAGAACCCATTGTACGTAGCGCTGACCAAGTTTACCTTAAGTCTAGCCCCTTCTCAAATGAGACTTCCCCCATTGGTTTTGGATTCCTGTATTGCCGGTTTAAAAGTCTGTGTCCGTGGGCACCGTTGAAATATCTGCGATATCCGAATTGTAAATTCAGAGGAGTGACATGGTCACCGATTCACAGCTTTGGCTCCCTAACAGCTAAAGAGGAACTAAAAAAATGGTATTGATTTTGTGCTAAACGTAGGAGTGCCAGGGATAGTCTCCTGCAGGATAAGTAGGAAGCATGGAATCAAGTCGTGGGAGAGGAATAAACCTCTTTTCTAAACTTTTTCCTCACTTTCCCTAGTCAGTCACTTGAAGATTCTCGCTTTATTCTAGGCGATGCTTCAGTTATCCATTCCATCCACTTTGTTGAGTAAGGTTTTTCACTACCGATCACCACGACAAGCTAGAGTCCTGAAATTGTCAGAGGGAAAAGGATTCATGGACTAGGACCACTGACCGGGCAAATGCGCAGACCACCACGCTCCTGATCGGAAAGGCGATTTTCAGGACGATCTACTGAACTAAACTAGACAGATCTAAGTACACTCTTTCATCGATTTGCCTAAATCTCTTCCGGTGAGGATTGTGTTGGCTTTTACTTCGTAATACTGCGTTTACTATGCACTCTAATATGAGGGGGAGTCACTAAAATTATGCGGAAAGTATTACTCCCCTCAGCAGTGGTGGTTCAAAATTCACTTCGGTGGAGCTGAACTCGGTAAAGATAATTCAAACTGAGATAGTTTGGTGAATTCCGCAAATCGTGCTGAAACATAATGAGATAACTTTTATAACTTGCATAATTTTCCATTCCAGAAATCCCCGATGGGGTCGTTTAACATATTTTTAAATACGAATCTGATATTTCGTAAACTAAAACCACCCGTATTTATCCCTTCGCCGATCTGTCAATTAGTTCTCGAGTTTTAACCCTTTCGTAAAAGTGGGCGTGCAAAGGAAATGTGCGTCATTCACTTCGTCCAATAGCAACTGAGCCCGCGAAGCTCCTTCGCCTTATCACAATGGGGGACACAGCTGACTCTGCCAATGGAAGTGGTAGCGACAGGATCTGTGTGAGCACACTTTCCTCCCTCCCGTTTTCCCTAAAACAGTTAAGGATGGGAGGTGGATGACGTAGTAATCCTTGACGCAGCTCGTTCAGTGGGCGTCACCTTTTGATTATTTTAATTTTAGAATTATGAATAAATGGTTGTGGTTAGAAGAATAATTTTTACACTAAAATTCATTTTTTTCCATCTAAAATCCATTTCGTGTACAAAATAGCGATTTTGGAACTGAGTAAACGCCCCCATTGGGTGAAATCTAATGGAAATCATATATGTCATGGAGACTATGGAGTCCAATGGAGACAATGATATCATTTACTTCAGATGAATCTGACGGTTCCCATTCAATAAATGAGATAAATAGTTATCTTGCATGCACAAATGTGTTCATCCCTTGTGTCATTTTCTTGAATCAAAATTTCGTTGAAGCAATCCTGTTTTCAAATTCCTTTATTATCTTTTTACATTCAAACAGAATTTTTACATGAACTAAATATTTAAATATTTCTCCACCAGGGTCATAAGCATTATTTCCTTTATTTCAGAAGACGTGATTGTTTTAACAGCAGAGAGACCACCGACTGGTTCCAATGTGGGTGCCGCACTAGGAGCAGTATTAAACAACATAGCCACAGCACCATATGCGGGATTTACACTGCTCAAATCTCTCAAATATATACCCCAGCGAAACTGCTAAAATTAAAAAAAAAGTCTTATTTAATACTTCGAAAGTCCCCACATGATTGTATGGCAGTAAATTAGTAACCCATGAAAACAAGTGAACCATCACCATGCATGCATTAAAATTAAGTATTCAAATCCAATGTAGTTGTTACATTACGGGTTAATTTGTTTCTCTTACAGAAGTCGGATTCGGTAATTTAGTATCTTCACATTCCATGCCTTTGAAAAGCCATCATCCCATTCAACATGCATATGTATATTTGACATTACTCAATAAGCGTATAAAAAATGAAATTGTGTGCATAAGAATCATGCAGGCATGCAAGAAAACAGAAATCTAAAATGCCTAGCCTATTTATCCCACAGGTTTCTTCCATTTAATCTATCAAATATCCTATCCTTACCCATGTAGCACACTAGCTGGTAAATGCGCCTTAAAGGTGCCTAATATGGGCACCTGACTACTTCATGCACCTTATAGGCACCCAATATAGACACCTAGGCACGCGTGCTTTTAATGGCGCCTAAAAGTCGCCTTAGGAGTGCCTAACAAAGACACACGGAATGATTTATGTCTACAAGCATAAATCAGGCGATCCCTGTTGAAAATTCCTGTAGTTCCTAATTGATCCCTGCAGTTTCCTGTTCAATTCAACTTCCCTTGCACTGGCTTCCAAATGCTGCTCTGCTGGCACATAGCCAGAAACTTGCTTCCGAGGGGGGCTAAGTCTTGCATAAACTTTAACAAATCAGCATTGCCCATTCGGTGCCAACATGTTACAAATCTCGTCCCTTAATTTTCAGTGCTTGGTATTTACTTTTACAGTGCCCGTACTTATCTCTTCTCACTGGTGAAGTTCACTGCTAAAATCAGAACAACAAAATTATTGGGAAAAATTTCGGGGGGGGGGGGAGGGGGGGGGGGGGGAGGGGGAGGGAGGGGGGGGGCTGAAGCTCCAGAAGCACCCCCCCCCCTGGCTACGTGCCTACTGCTCTGTCTCTGAAACTTTTCTGAGTCGTCCAAAATTTATCTTTCCATTTATTTCAGTTCAAAATTCAATATTTTGAACTGATATTATAATATTCATTGGATATCCATGATTGGATTTCTTGGATATAAATTAGATATGCATGACATATGCTACGCATCTATTCATTAGATACGCGCGTGATACGAAATTCAATATTTGAACTGATATTATAATATTCATTGGATATCCATGATTGGATTTCTTGGAAATAAGTTAGATATGCATGACATATCCTATGTGTGTGATTCACGATCTTCCTTATAAGGATATGAATTCATGTGTGCAAAATAAAGATTTTTGAGCCTCTCTGTTTAACAGGATTTGCTTTTTTTGTTTGCTATGCTTCTGATCTAGGTACCTTAATACGTTTGACTTTTAAGCATATGTTCAACATTTTTACTGAATTTGGCCACCATAGTATTTTTCAGGAAGTAGCGTAAAATATTTCCTAAGCTGCCACAGTTAAATAAACATAACCTGTATTTTGATAAATGATACTAACCCATCAAAATCAAGAAGACAAAAATTTGCAATTTACCACAGATTTAAAAAATTTTTGGTAAATTTCTGGTTTTTTTCTTCTTCACTTTGATATGTTTGAATACCACATAAGTAATATCACCAGAATCTACTAAAGATATACTAACCCAAGTAAAAAGGACACTTTGAATCTCTCCATCTTTCTAATCTATTTTTCTTTACAGATTTGAACTAGGTACTCAGGTGTTATCAATAGGTACATGTCTTTTATCTTTGGCATGCCTTAACCCTTTCGCTGCTGTGAACATGCCTGGTACGATTGTACAGTAGGCTGCTGTGAACGTACCTTTTCATTCTTACTGTAGCACATTCACTTTTCCGCCGCATGTGTAGGTGTGCACGGGTAGGTTTCCGGAGAGTGGGCTGCAGCGAAAGGGTTAATATACCTTAATTGAGTAGAATATATTTATTTTAGCCTACTATCCAATAGTGGACCACACCTGCTAAAAAATTTCAAGTATGCTATCACCATAAGTTCACGACGTTTTCTCAATTTTTCAACCTTTTGCAAATATTCTCTGCCCTCTTCCTGATTCCGTGCTGAATATGTCACACACAAATCCTATGACCAGTGTTTTTCACTAGCATGTTTTTCCTACATTCTTTTATAATTTACTGGAGGCACTTTTTACAAATTCTAACCCGCGATTTGCACGGCCAGTTGTATCCTAAATGTTTCCTCCATGGCATATGTCTTTGAGAATGGCGCCGATTAGCTGTCCGACTTCAGTCAAATTTTGATGAAAGATTATGGGCGTCTTGGCCTCATCCTTTCACAAGTATTTAGCCCATGTCACATACACTTTGATAGGTGTCTGAACCACCGCTTGATGCGTAATGCGTAAGACAAGGAAAAGAAAGTGTAGGCTCCAGCTGGTGTATTGTGCATGTAGGGCATAACATCTAATTCAGCAGAATAGTCACAGAAACCAAAGATGGGTTCCCCCAGCCCAGTAAGAGACGTTAAAAAATAACCCAAGATGTCACACCAGGAAAGTGCATCTAAAAGCATATGCATCTAAAGACTACCGTGTGAGCCATCTGTATGGTGTGTGGCAGCTAGGGTTAAAAATCACCAATCATGCACTACATCAACATTTTACTATAAACTCTTTGTATCTATAAAGTAATTCTGATTATCTGGCAAGGGCAAGTGTAAAGTACTTCCCCGATTATTTGGTTTTATAAAACTTTTTTAGGGTTAATTATTTCATTTATTTTGTGCTGTGTCATGAGGTTATTGGTTAGTCAGTTAATTATATTCTTTAAATGCATTAATTTATATTTCTCAAATCATACAAGACATGCTGTAGAAGAATGAGCATATTAAAAAAAACAAGGCAGACCATTCATCTACATCAAAAAGTGTATTACATATTATAATATCCCCATGTATTTTGCTGAAATCTAATACTGTCCATATCTGTGCACGGAAAAATGAATTTTATAACCTCTCCGTCTCACTGTATATCTCTCTATCTAATTTCATTTTCACGATCCAACCCGCCAAAGTACGCTTCTGATTATCTGGCAAGTGCAAGTGTAAAGTATTTCCCCGATTATTTGGTTTTTATAAAACTTTTTTATGGTCAATTACTTCATTTATTTTGTGCTGTGTCGTGAGGTTATTGGCCAATTTTTTGTGGGTTTCCATCTCAATCGAGAGGAATTAATTCATCACTGCATGTCAATATAATAATAAAGCTTTATGCATTGATGATTGTATAATTGTTATTTAAACCTTAGCAATATGGTAGTGCATTTGTCAATGGTTAAGAACGAAGTTGTCAGGAAAAAGAAGATGTATCTGGATGGCAATATAGAAAGCATCTTGTGTTCCATCATATGCCCTAAGTTACATTTAAAATGCACACTTAGGCTATAGTGGAAAGCCATAGCCCCCTTGGTTTAATCATAAATAAATAATTGAGCAGACAATGGCAAATACAAAATGTGAATATGTATTCCTTCATATTTTTTTCACAGCAGATTGGCAGCCATACAGTACGCGGAATGCTGTAATTCTATGCTGTAAAGGTTTGTAACCTTTGCTCCAAGACAGCCCCCACTGATTTTTTAATTGACCTTCAGCTACTACCTATTCAATATCTTTTCTATGTTAACAAGAACTTTTCTTATATTTTTTATCCCTATAATAAATGCCATGTTGTTTGCATTTCGAGGAATGACAATTGTTTTCTTCGTCATTAACACCGGATACATAACCTTCAACCATTTCTATTGATTTAGTTATGCACATATAAAATATAATGGAGCATTAACACAACCATTTCTTAGCATTTTTAATCCCGCCCCTTTCAGTGTTGGGTTCAATTTAATCACAGCCACCAGGTTTATATAGACTGACTTACCACTTGGTATAAGCTATGGAATAATCTTTGGTATTTAGACAGCAATAACAATGAATGTTATCAAAAGCTTTCTTCAAATCCGTGGATGCAACAAATGTAAAGAGAATGAACATTAATGGAAATAAATTTTTTTTCAGCTAAATTGAAATTAATGCCTGGTGATCTACCACTAGTAGCTCACCCAGAAATTTTTTATGCAGGTGATCCGCCATCTGCCGCTCTTTTGCAAAGTATAAACAAAATGTTATTGTTATCAGTATGTTTTGAAATATTATCTTAGGCCATATTAGTTATTACTTGCATGCATCAAAAATTCAATTCTCCTTTTCACTTAAGCCCTACTATATCCTTTTCCTCAGACACATAATGTAGATAACTAAATTTCTCCACATGCTCTAGCTTCTGACCTCCTACCTTTAGAGTTTTTGGCTTGGCCAAAACTGGCCTTTTTTCATGAAAATCACATTACTTTTATTTTCTTCTGATTTATATACATCCCATATATTTTGCACTTTCCCTGCAATTAATCCAGCAAATACTGTATCCATCCAGTCAGCCCAGGGCCTGGGGATAATTATAATAAGGTAAAAAAGAAGCTTTTTAAATTGGAAACTTCATCAAATGGCAGAGGCTTAGTGAAATGGGAACATAGAAAATAACTTGAGCTTCATCTTATGACATGCCTAAAGTTTGTATGAGTCGAGAAAGTAATAAGGTAGGAACAAAGTGGTGAAGATTGTAACAATAAAAAGGACAGGAAAAAGAATAGATGACTCATTATGAGGTAATAAAGCTAGTATAGCTAATAGACACAAGCAAGGAAAGGTATTTACCAAACCAAAAAATATAGTAAGTGCCGGAAGAATATGTAAAGTAACATCATGGAGAAGAGATAAGGGCAACTTCTCTTAGAGATAAAAAATATTAATTGGAATAGAAGATCCCTGTTGAATGTACATATGTACATGCTATAGAAAGGTATAAAAGGAAATTAAAAGTAGGTAATAAAATACCTATTTACACAGGCTTATATATATTACAAAAAATTCTCTTTTTGAGTTTATACTCTTTTTACTATATGCTCTTTAATGTAAACACAGATTTTCTGAACTTGGTGTATATATTTATAAGTAAGCGATATGGCAGAAGACTACAAAGGCGATAATATTTCAATTAAATATGTACCATTAAAGGAAGAATAAAGAAAAACTAACTGAACAAGATACAGTGATGAGCTTAATTTCTTATGTGGAAAGTGCAATTATTTGGATTCGAGAGAACTGAGCTATTGATTGGGATGGAGAAACTAATTTCAGTTGAGGAAAAGCAAGATCCCACTTGACGCAATATCTATGAAGGAATAGAAATACAGTATAACCCTGATAAAAGGTCCACCCGTTATAACGTTTCCCCACATGTAAAGTTGGTCACCAGTTTTCCCAAAAAAAATCTCAATCATTTCTTTGTTATAAATCCTGCATATAACATCCCCGCTCTTAAAGTTTTTCCACTTATAAGGTCTGTTCTCCATAATTTCAAGGTTCAACGTTGTCAGCAAAAACATCGAAGATTTTTGGCAGATTTGTAGTTGTTTCAGCCATATTCAGAGTTTTTTTGCTATAATGAAAGTACCTACAAGGTAAGGGATAACCAGATTGAGGATACTGGATGGACAAGAACTAACCCTCGAAATTAAGTCCATCAGAAGGAGTTCCCTAATGAGAAGATTCCTAGTCTGTGAATGAAACTTGAGACTTTCATGTTGACAGGTGTAAAAAAGAAACAAACCACATTTGATTCTTTCTTTAAACCTATGTAAAAAATTAAGATTTTTTTCTGCATGCAACCTGACTACTTCAAACTTATTATTCTATCATCAGATGAAACGTTTATCTGTAGTCAAGAGATTTTGGTCCTTAAGTACTTAAAATTAAATTTTTATGAAAAAAACCTATTTTACCCCTTATAACCCAAAGGTACACACCTTCCATTCATCCCCCTTTATAAAGTTTCTCGCTCAAAATGTTGGTCCGGGGCAATAACCAAGTCTGAGGCTATATTGGGGTTATACTGTTTATAGAGAATGAAGTTGGAATGCATTTATCTAGAGAAGACTTTTGGTGGGGTAGTTTGAGGTAAAGTCAAAGAAAATATATGTGTGTTGAAATAAGAAGCAACATGAGAAAGGCTTTTCAATGAAAACTTATACACAGCTTAGTAAATAGAAAAACAGAAGAAATATGCAGAGTGAGGCATCCTTACCCCTTATCACCACCCAAGTAGCAAAATCTTATGAATAAATTATTTTAAAATATGTTGAAAAATATTTTAAAATCATTTTAAAATTATTTTAAAATAATGTTCACTTTATTTTTTTGGTGTTTAAAATATTTTAAAATTATTTTAAAATGATTTCTTCATAAGTTTAAAATATTTTAAAATTATTTTAAAACGATTTCTTCATAAGTATAAAATATTTTGAAATATACTTTAAAATATTTTAAGCTTATGAATAAATCATTTTAAAATAATTTTAAAATATTTTTTCCCAAATATTTTATACAATATATGTATATATGCCATTCCCTTACGGCGTAAGCACAGTCGAAAAGTATCACTTATAATGATATGCTTGTATACCTTGCTCTACTTCAACAGCTTCCTCCATTCAGACTTAGCCTATCAAACCTTAAGTGTTTGCCTCTATTTACCCCTATATACATTGCTTCATACACACTCTCCACTTCTTAAGCCTCCTATAATTCATTCCTCCCCTTCAACCACCACTTTCTCGGTCCACCCCTACCTCACACACCATTCATTTAACACTTATATTACTGTCTCATCATTCGACAATCGTCCATTATCTTAACATGGCGAAATCAACAAAGCACAACCATCTCATTTGTCTATTACTGGAGCAGTATCGAACCCACATTCTTTCATGACCCACTCATTCCTAACCCTATCAATTCTACTTCTGCTACTTTAACACTCCTCAGAAGTTCAGACTACATTTAGCCCACTCTATAGTATAGTACACAATAGTATCATGCGGAGAAACCGGTTGAAGTAAAGACAGCAGATTTGCAGTCTTTAATTTGATATTACAAAACGGACTTCCGTTAAGTGACGGCTACTACCTATGATCGTCCTAATAATAACTTTCAGGAACAACTTGAACGTACCATGCATACTTTTAAACAAAAAACAGCTGGATATTTATACATTTATTGGCACTACTTCAAATTTCAATAATTCACTTGCCTAAGTAGGACATAAAAAAATAAGAATCCACATTAGCAGTACTATCTCTAATAGCCAACGCTACATAAGCCAATGCCATACCACACGGCATGAGAATCAAGAGTTATGATCGACCTTGCTTCCTGCACAACACTACATTTTAAAAGGTTTTTCCTGGTATTCAGTAACCAAGTGTTTTAAAAGAACAATGTTCCACTCTAAATGAAAAGTAGGTTTTTTTCAAGAGATAGTTATTTAAAATGTCATCGAAAGTCATCACTGCACTGAGGAAGACACAAATACCCATAACATTTTCACGTTTATCACAGATTTGAATCGTTGAATGATGAGCTGAACCCTCATTAGTTCATTCCTTATGTCCCAAAATGTTGCGCCTGAAAAATAAATAAACGTGGTCAATTCTTATGTCATGAGTTCAATCAAGACTATATAGAAGGCAGGTCAAAACATAAACAATGACATATTTATGAACTTTTTTCGGCAGACTCGCTTTGTGAAAGAAAAATTAACTCGCCGTACCTTAATCGTAATTCCAATTTTGAAGTAAGCTTCTATGGTAACGAACTTCATAAAAACGATGCGTTTCGAGATCACTTTCATTCCTATTGCTCGTCTCCGTGCTGACTTTACATGAACACATTCACGAACATGCTGACGCACATTACCTGTGTATTATAATCTTTGCACCAGGGATACTATATTTACACACTCCCTGCTTTGCACATTACTGCCATCGCTGCCATTTTGAATGTAGAAATCGACTTTGCATTGCGATTGTTGATATAGTCGATACTTTCCTCCATGTCGATACCTTTCCAAAAACCGCGAACTATAAAATGAATATTCCGGTTAAAGTTGTTGGTGTGCACCAAAGTTGTGATTTGTAGTCGATGATAATGCTATATTTTTAAAAAAATACCTAAACTTTAGTGTGTTTCATCATCGGATCTTGAGTTTTATTAATGAAAATTAAAATGCAAGTGTTTAAACATTGTTTAAAGAGATGCAATTTTTGATCCTAGAATTTTATTTCCCATATTAGTATTGTTAACATAGCAATGGTTTTAATTTTTATTGGAATTGAATTGTCAGTCCGTACTGCATTTTTCTAATGATTATCTAGGAGGTGAACAGGTGTACTTTCACTCACACCGATCCTCCTGGTCTTAGAGAAATCAGTGGTACGCTTGCCGGAAAAATCTAAGTCCGATACCGGCTACGAGGGTCTGAAAAAAACCATCCGTGGACTCATGTTCAATCGCTTTCCCAGATCGAGAATCGCATTTAAAACCACACTTCAGGTGTACTTCCACTCACACCGATCCTCCTGGCCTTACAGAAATCAGTGGTACGCTTGCCTGAAAAATCTTAAGTCCGATACCGGCTACGAGGGTCTGAAAAAAACCATCCGTGGACTCATCTTCAATCGCTTTCCCAGATCAAGAATCGCGTTTAAAACCACACTTCAGGTGTACTTTCACTCACACCGATCCTCCTGGCCTAATAGAAATTAACATTATTTCAATATTATTTTAAAATAATTTCATCATAATTTTAAAATATTTTGAAATAATTTTAAAATATTTTGAAATAATTTTAAAATATTTTGAAATAATTTCAAAATTGTATTGAAATAATTTTGAAATGATATCAAAATATATTTAAATGTAAAATGCTTGCAACACCTTTTTATGCATTTAAATGTCTCAGTTAGAATTCCTATACATGTTTTCAACAAAATGAAAGAATGATTCAGAACATTAAAAGAGCAGTACTTACTACATTATTTTAAAATTATTTTAAAAATATTTTAAAATTATGGAAAACTCATGAATTTTGCTATCTTATGACTTTTTGATTTTAAAATGATTTCAAAATATTTTAAAATATTTTAAAATCATTTTTCTATGTTTTTTTGCTACTTGGGCAGATACTCATGTAAAAAATAGCGAGGAAGGCATGGAAGAAGCTGGACATGAGGGATAATTTTACGGAAAGTGGGTGATTTGCCGATCACCGAGTGTTGACCAGACAAAAATCGGGTCGTGCAAATCCACAATTTTTTATCAGCCTTCTGCAGTCGGCGAAGAAGTGTTCGAAACTTTCACCTTCCTCTTGGACCCGCTGATTAAATACAAAGCGCTCAAACGTTTCATTTATTTTAGGCGCTACATAGTTCTCGAACGCTTTTTTAACGGCGGAGTAAGATTTTCTTTCTGCCTCTGTGATCGTAAAGGTATCAAACAAGGCCAGCCCTTTTACCCCCAAAATATTGAGCATAAGTGCTATTTTCACTTTTTCCTCCTCCCCATCTCGCTTGGTGGCTGCGAGAAAATTCTCAAATTCTCTTACAAAATTGGTCCAGTCAACATACGCGTGCTGACTATCGAAGTCCACGCTAGTAGGCAACTTCACATACTCGGCCATTACGTTAGCGTGAACTCTCAGCGGCGTGGTTTTCTTCTTCTCCCGTATACTTAAAATTGGAACTTTTCGAACAGTTTAATCACTCCACACGACTGCGCCATGTTATATTAAGTTATAGGAACGGGGATGCTAGCCTACAATAATCGTACTAGTAGATTTACACAGACACGTTCTTTAATAACGTCCACCATTATCGTACACTGAATTACAATGCCGGGTGTGCCGGAAGTACACAGACCCAGGGTGGCCAACTCACACCTACTCCATACACGTTAGCCAACCTAGTAGGTTGACTACAACTATATGATTCACTTAAATGGAATTCATTCCCTGCCGAGTTGAAAATAAAGTGTGAAACAAGTGTGATTACACTTATTTGCACACTTTCTGCACACTTCCCTGGTCAAAACGTTCACACCTGAAGTCTAAATGGCAATATGGACGATGTGGACAATGTGGAACAATAATCTGGGCAATATGGAATAGTGTGTAGCGGGGTACATCACCACCGTCGAAAACATATCGTTTGTACTTTGACCTGGGCATCGGCATTTCCGCAGATCTGAAAATCTAAAGTTATGTTTCCAATATTTCTACCTCGTTAATCCACCCTTGAACGCTGAAGTGCAAATTGGAGCAAATGTTTCTGTTATGGCTCATCGGACCCGCACCCAAGCTTCCCTCCTTCGAGCTTGCTAGGCGCGGCGATCACGCCAACAAAAATGGGTTCTTGTCCTTAGCGTCGGACTGGTCAGAATAAGTACACCACACTGAGTTTCTCAGATTTTATATTATGACAAATAGAAGGGTGATACAAAGCAGTGGGGGAGTGTGCAATGAACCTTTACACGGGAATAGCCGAGAGAGAGAGGGGGAATGTGGGATCAAAGCTAAGATCTTACCGAGGAAGCAAGAACGGCTTCCTATGACGGATTCCTGTCGACCGACCCGACATTCGGGAATGAACTCCCGAAACGGTCTCCTGCGCCGCACTCTCTTGAGTGCTGGCTGCATTTCAGTATATATAGGGCCGAACGAAGGTGAAACTTTCCGTCTCTCGGGACACAAATAGGTATTTGTCTCCCGGACACTCAAGATCCGTAAAAGGTGAAAAACCCAATGAGGGCAGGAGCATGGGAAAGGAATAACATTTAGGGCTTATTTTGATCTCTCTCTCTCTATCTCCAAATTCCGGCGCACAACATCACTCCCTGCCACGCAAAAATTGTGGCGTCTCTTACGAGACGGTAAACATTTTAATCTTTGGTACCAAACAATTAACAAGAATAGTGTTCCCCAAAAACATATAATAAATTGATTAAGGTTAACAAGTTCTGGCCGGGGATTTCAAATTTGAAAATCAAATACACATCATACAGGACAAAGATAAGTCCAAAATTCCATAAAAATCGATTAAAAGAGCAAAAATTACACTTTTTATGAAGGCTGACAAAGGTGAGCAAAAGGTTATATTATTTAAATTCTGATATCAAGTCCTCAACACACAAAACGATTATATGAAACACAGAAAAGAGAAAATTTCACTGCACTTCACTGGACGGGTAGGCAACTTCTCGAATGCTTGATGAACGCTATTCCGGATGTGGCAGAAGTGTGGCTGCGGAGTTCATGTCGTTCAGTATCCGAAGAATCTTGAATAATCAGCTTTCGCGTTCTCGTCTGGGTTGAATCCATGATGACGATGTAGGTGATGTCTCGTTCTGCCGTAGTTGCCGGAACGAGCTGGCTGATAGGGTGGGCTCGTTCTACCGCAGTAGCTCACGTTCAGGAGACGGATGCTCCGTTGAATCTGCATTGCTCTGCGTTGTGCTGCAATGAAGTGGTCGGTTCTCGACCAAATAATGGTGGAAAGTGAAAGTGAAGCGGAAGGTGAGTGGGTGGCTTCACAGGTCCTCTGGTCCGCGCTGGCTCCTTAGGTGTTTGTGATGTCCGGCTGTTTCGGGAGGAGGGGGTTGCTGGAGAGGTGGATGGTGGAGGTGGAAAAGTGGGAGGGCTCAGAGGGAATTCGTCATATGGCACAGACGGGAGATGGGGGGTGGGAGAAGAAGAAAATTTCACTCTTCGGTGTTTAGCGGGAGGTTGCACTTGAACTTAGCTAGCTTGACGGGGAGGAGAGGGTGTTTTCGCTTCTGGGGGGAGTTCTTTTAACATTTCCTTCAAATCACTTGGGAATAGATTCTCAACTTTATTTGCTTTACTACCATGAAGGGAGTTAAGAACCGAGAAGTTATCGGATAATGTACCGACTATCGTTTTTCAGGGAGGCCTAATACCTGTTCGGACAAATTGACGAGTTTTACGGGAATTACTCTATCCTTATTTCCCTTTATTATTTCTCGTCCCGACATTACCCCACTAACGAGATTATCTGCGGTTTCCATTACACTTTCATTCCCTATTTTCAAACTACGGTGATTACAAATAACCTGAGTCATTACTTCTCTATGAGGGGGCAATTTCAATTCACTTTGAAGGTGCACACGACGCGAATGCTTCCCTTTTCTCTCACCATTGGGGCCAAATAAGTACTTGCACGTCTGCAAGAACAGCAACAAGAAGCTTAGTACAAAACTGTTAACAAGTGAGAAACAATGGATACCGAATGAAATACCGATAGAAAGGAAATGGAAGAGAAATGGAAAGGACACATGGTAACTAATAGCGAAAAGCGCATGCAATGAAGAAACGACTTCTTGGAAAACATTGCTTACATAGCTCCAAATGTAAAAGAAAATAGATGAACATAAATTTTTGAAAGCAGTATTAATGTCATTGGCAAGATTATTCACTGATTTGGATTTCCCTTTAGGCGATGCACGCTTTTTACTCAGTTTACCCACAAGGACAGGCGGGGTTTCAATTTCCCTTAAATAAATGACTTCTTCCGTTATTAATAGTACCTTTTTTGCTAAGTCGATTCTGCACTTAATTTTCTCAAGTACGTGTAACCCAATTAGACCATCACAAGATACTTGACACAAATCATCCACTATAAAAAATTCATGGGAAAATGTACCACTGCCTATGCTGAATGTAAGTTTACGCGTACCCAATATAGGAATTTGATTACCAGTGATTCCGAAGAGCTTTGTGTGGGGAGGGGAAAGGTGGGTGGAAGAGGGGAGGGCACTCTTCTTGAGGATGGAGACAGCAGCTCCGGTGTCGATGAAGAGGGAGAGGTCTGCATCAGGAAATTTGGCTCTCACCGCGAAACCGCAACCTCCTGGGGGGATGGCGTTGGTGACTGCATGGCTGATGATCTCCGGGGTGGAGTAGTTCCTGTTGTTCAACGACTCCTTGGGGTGGAAGTGGGTGTCCCTCTTGTTTACCGCTTCCTTGGCGCGTACTCCTCCGTCAGGCGAGGGCCTCCGGCGAAGGGATGAACGTTTGGGGTGAAAGTTCCTCGCGGCCCAAGGTGTACTGATAGTGGGCAGGGGGGAGTGGAGAGGAAGAGTTGCGGTGATCGGGAGGGGGGGAATGTTGGAATTAACCGTATTTCTAGAGATATTTTGACGGTGTTTGGAAAGCTTGGGTGGGGAAGAGGTCATTCTTGGAGTCGGGGGAAAAGGAGGGGAGGGTAATATTCTTGACACCTGGCATTCTCTGGCGAGATGTCCTTGTTGTCCGCATTTGAAGCAGTGGAGGGGGCAGGCTGGGCAGTCCCAGGCGAAGTGGCCGACGTGCTGACACCTGAGGCACTTCGGTTGGATCCATGCATCGTGCGGGATGGGAGAGGTGCTTGCGAAGGAGGAAAGCGAGGGAGCAACACGGTAGATTCCATAACAATTTTCGCTTGAAATCCGTTTTTTACTCTCTTCTTTGCGACACGTAATTCTTGTCGATTGTCTCAAACTTTTCGTATCCCGCTTTTGCAAGTTTTCGGCAAGATCGGCAAATTCACGGATACTTTCATTTCGCGCTAGGATACAGTTCATTGGATCCCTTGGTCGGTCGACAGAAATATTTTTCTAAAAATGATCTTTAATTTTATCCCACGTAAGTCCAATTAATTAAGAAGGAAATTGCTTTGCATTGTCTAGAGTTTTAAGTTTTATGATCAATTGAGAGGGGGAGTGAAGAAACTAGAAGGGTGTCTTACGCTGTACACATCGACTCCTGTGTGAAGTGGATAAACACTCCCACAGTACTTAGGCAGAGAAATCCAAAGGATTTCAGAATCCCATCAGTTAGGGATGGTAGTAATCCCAAACCGCTGCCACCAAAATGTTATGGTGCTGGGTCCGACCCGCACCCAATGTTTCCCTCCTTAGAGGTTACTAGGCGCGGCGACACGCCAACAAAAATGGGTTCTTGCCCTTAGCGTCGGACTGGTCAGAATAAGTACACCATACTGAGTTTCTCAGATTTTATATTATGACAAAAAGAAATGTGATACAAAGCAATGGGGGAGTTTGCAATGAACCTTTACACGGGGATAACCGAGAGAGAGGGGAGGAATGTGGGAATGAAGCTAAGATCTTACCGAGGAAGCAAGAACGGCTTCCTATGACGGATTCCTGTCGACCGACCCGACATTCGGGAATGAACTCCCGAAACGATCTCCTGCGCCGCACTCTCTTGAGTGCTGGCTGCATTTCAGTATATATAGGGCCGAACGAAGGTGAAACTTTCCGTCTCTCGGGACACAAATAGGTATTTGTCTCCCGGACACTCAAGATCCGTAAAAGGTGAAAAACCCAATGAGGGCAGGAGCATGGGAAAGGAATAACATTTAGGGCTTATTTTGATCTCTCTCTCTCTATCTCCAAATTCCGGCGCACAACATTTCCAGCAAATTTATTATACCCGCGGTAGCTTGGACAAAATGCCATATAAAGTAAGAGAAAGTGGACTGATTTTGCTTTAAACGGTGCGCAATCAGCGTAATACTTTCCGCAATTAATGGCATGCGTAAGACATACATGTATTTTGAGTTCATTTCAACGCTGGCGCAATCGAAATTACTAGTAAGGCGATAGCTTTCTTCCGAACTAAGCTACTTAAAATTTCATTTTTGTCGAATTAAAGTGTAATTGCCAAATTGAAATCCGTCCAAAGTGCAAATAAACCGATTTACTGCATGAAGAGTTCACCGACGAGATTTAAAATAGCGCCGGGGAAACTTTCTTTCTTGGCCCATAGGTGGCCGAGCAATTGCGAAAAACAAATGTTAGCGAAACTTACAATTAGCTGTTGTGTTGACTACGGATCCAACTTTATTTACTCACAGTTACCTCTTTAATCTCATTCCTTTCCTTCTTTTTAAATACTCATCGATCCATATCGTCTTCATTTTTTTATCTTCATCTACCATTTTATGGTTCATTACCTGTATGACTTGTGATTTTGTTCAACGGTACGCCGGTTTTTGGTCGCTCTTTGGAATGGATTCTCTTGGGACGTTACAAACCCGTCCTCGTGGAGAAGTAAGAGGAGCAGTTTCTACAACAGCAGCCTTGTTCAGAAGAATATCTTGTAAGTACTTCTTGCCTATTAAAAACTAGCACAGGTTATGTGAGTGGTAGCACGGAAAATTGCGTCAACAAATCTTCCCGAAACTGTAACCCTTAATAATAGTCGAGCATATTAAGAAAAAATGATGGATACCTTGACAATGACGCGAAGACGTTAAAATCGATTGGTAGAATAAACTTAAAATTGTGGAATTGTACAAGGTATTTTTCTTAACGTGTTCAACGTATCTAAGTTCCATCAACTATCTCCTGCCTCCATCCGTCTAATCCATAATAATAGTATTTATTTTATGATTATCATTCAATTTTTAAAATGGAAATTAATTTATTTGTTATTTTGACATGAAATCATTGGGGTTGATGTCTTTTTTTTTCATTTATCTTTCAAGTGCCTAAAGAGTAGCTTCTTAAGGGGCATGCTCTTCATGAAAAGGATGATGCGAGGTTTAAGGCAAAGAGGAAGTGAGGAATGACTTGAAGAGTCGCAAGCATGAGTCGCTCTCAACCTTGCCATCCACCAGCTTGAATGACAAGATTCCTTCATAGTCTGTGAAGGAAACGGAAGAAATGGAGGCTGAATTAAGAATTCACGTGCTAATAAAACTGGTAAGCTTGAATACAAGTGTATTACTGCTATTTACTCATCATTATTTGCAATAGTAGATTCGTTAATTCATTCTCGAATTGACTCATAACTTAGGAATAATCTTAGCCTGTCATTGGATAACTTGGGCCTTTCTAAGATGGCTGTCATCTGTTTCCATTATGTGATTAATTTTGTGTGTTATACTTACATTCAAATTTTTATCCAACAGTCAATTAAGAATAGTGATGGGTTTCTATTTTATATAGGTTACAAAGTTATCCCTCATTGAAGGGAGCTTCACAAATAATTGTGTTGTTGGAATCGCAGTGGGCACCATGATTGACTCTTCAGCAAGTTACTTTACCTTGCTTGTCTTAAAAAAGAAGAGAGCTTTCTCACCACTTTGGCTGAAAGAAGTTATCTTGTGTATGTATTTACTTTGGTTTCATATGTAAAGAGTGTAATTAATATTCAGCACAATGCCAATACTTGTGTGTTGAAATTGTAATTTTTTACTTTGCACGGTAGTGTGCAGTCATTTTGTATATTATCCCTTAAAATGGTAGAATAGATGAGTGGTTAGGTATTTGCATAAGAGTGGAAAGTAAGAAGAGGGTTAGGACCTTAGATTTGGCATACAAGCATTTTGAATAAGAAATAATGCATGCTGATTAAGGTATTGTGGTACCTGTTGTGCCTAAAGGTTATTAACATGTTTATAAGATCATTTCTTTTGAGTATCCTTTTTTTCATTATTTGTGAGGGAGAAATGCAATTTTTCATATGGGCGTTTAGGAGTATTAAGGAAAAGACCATTTGGAGGCTGTGTATCTTACATCTGGGTCAAAGTAGACTCTTAGTAGTAGAAATGGGCAACTCGGTAAATTACCGTGGTATTTTTCATAAAAAACAACCCTGAAAATTACCATAATAAACTGTGATTTAAAGAAAAAGTTCATGTATGTGTTCTCAAATTTGTTACAATGTGGAATAATATGAGAAACTTCTTGGTTCAACTGTCTCCAGACAAAAAAGAACAGTTGACACACGTGAAATGCTTAGATTTGGGGGACTAAACTGATCTAACACATCCAATTTATAGGCTATATTTTATTTTCAAAATAAACACAGTAGAAATGTCAGTTTATCCTAAATGGAATTGATACAATAACTAGTACGTTAAATGCTTTGATTAATTTTGTCTAAATTTAACTTTGTGGTAAGTAATGATCTTAACATGCATTTCTTTGGTAACACTTTAATTCACCTGGGATGAAACTGGGGGCAATTGGCTGATTGACAAGTTGCCAATTATCTGTGATAGGAAGAATGTTAATGGATTCTGCTTTTTCTGACAGGCAAACGATGGCAGGGAGCAAAAGAGAAGTTATACCCACCTTCACCATAATGAGTGGAAAGACAAGGAAGACCCTGTGGAAGAGTAAATATAGAGGCCTGATGTCCAAAATGTGGAAGTGCAGGAGAAGTGAGACACTTTAGTATGCCTTCCAACCTAACTATTATAACTACTCCAACAGCAAAAATGCAGCTAGTGATTTAGTGTTAAAATGTGCCAAGTAATGAAATGGTAATGAAATAGCATGACATTTGTACTAAGTCTGTTCTAGGCACATTTTAAATTAATGGAAACAAATGTAATAAGTAATAAAAACCAGACTAGGGAGTTTTAAAAATTATGAGATTATAATTGCCTTTTCATATTTCACAGGTGGAAATGGCTATTGATTCTCAATAGAAGGGATTTAAGTAAAAATTGTTGTAGGATTTTTGTTCGTACAGAGAAGAAATTGGCTGCCCACTTCTTATCATAGTTTCCCTTCACTAAGTGGATTTTTTTCTGGTTAATGGCTACATGAAATCAAAACATAGCAAACAAATTAACCAGACTTTTCCTCGGATTTCCTATGAAGTTTAGAAAGTAGATGTATGTGTGTGATGAAATGTGAGTGAGACCTTAATGTGAGTGATTCGATTACTCCAAAGTATGCTTCGATTAATTTTTTGTAATTCTGGTAAAACTGAAAGCGGTTATAGTGAATTTTACATGTATTTTTATTGGGAACGCTTGTTCGCCTGAGGTTGTATGGGAGGCCATCAGATGGCTGCTGATCAAAAAACGGAAAAATAAGTGTTATATTTTTCAAATACTATCAGATTCAGGAATATAAAAAAATATTCTTCACTTACTCGAGTGTCCTCTGCAAATACCTCTGGAAAAACACATCTAAAATTAAAAATTGGCTAAAATATTTTAAGTAGCTTCCATAACTTTGCGAGATTGACCTCTCGTGTGTCTGTAAATTGTCTGATTTTAAGTGGAAGTTTTGAGAAGGCTCTTCAATTGTGGTTTGTAATTTTCTTGAGTTAGTTGAAATATAGTTCCTGTTTGGTTATTTACATCTGCATCTACATCATACTTGTTTTATGTGGAGTTTCCTCACCTACCTTCAACAGAGTAGGAAAGAATTTTAGGTCTTTGGCAGGGCATGTCATAGTGAAACCTATTGTTTCGAAAACTTTACACCACAGCACTTCTCTTTAAAGATAAAGCAAAATTTTGTCTTGCATTCAGTAATCGAAGTGCAAGTGCCACCTGTACCGATGTAGGTTTGGCAGGGTTATACATTGACCAAGATAATAGTGCATCCAAGGGTTAAAACTCTAGCCAATATAAATAACCTATCCAAAATAGAAAATTCTATTAATATGTTTTAATTATGTTACGGAAGAGTAGAAGGACTGCGTCATTTTGTATGATGGTATGAACCCTACTTAAATGCATGTGTACGCTATGAAGAAACATTTTATTTTATTAAGTTTCTTAATCTCTGTATGAATAAAGATATTAATTTTTGTCATAGGAGGTGATTGTGCTTGTTATATTAATATTAAATGCCCACTAAAATTTCATTGTGATTCAAGATAGAGAATTCTATTAAATATATATATTTTTTAAAGACAGATTTAACACAGATTTATTCATTCCTATAACATACAAATTGTGCTTATCAGGTTTTATTGTTTTTTTAATGTGTTTCTTTTAAACACCCAGGTGGTTTTTTTGGGTCGGGCAAAATAGTAACCACCCAGGAGTCTCCCTTCATTACTGCTACTGTTATTCATTTTATATGGCATAGTGTACAATATTTCTCTTCTTTTTTTCAGGGCCGGGATTGGATGTATGACAATTCTGTGACCTGCAATTACAGTGTAAAATTTGCTGTGGAAAACAAATAAAAGTTTTATTTTTGACCACAGCCTCTTGTGTTTCATTAAACTTGTCAAATTAGTTGTGGAGTGAGAAAAATATATCTGCTATTAAATGCTAAGGGAAATACACTACCAGTCAGTGAAAGTGTTAAACTTGTATTGGATCTTTCTCCATTGCTCTTGGTGATGTAGTGTACCACTGCCTGATGAATCAAGATTCATGTAAACACGGCATACACTTTTGAAATATATGTACTACTCTGTACCTATATGATGTGAAACCTAGATTTGAAAGATAGCATTACCATTCTACAACACTCAATGGAGGGTAGCCCTACCCTCCATTGAGGGTAGACGGAGGGTATTTTAGAACATTGGAGGGTAGGCCCTACCATCCGTGGAGGGTAGACGAAGGGTAGCCTTACCCTCCATTGAGGGTAGACGGAGGGTATTTTAGAACATTGGAGGGTAGGCCCTACCATCCGTGGAGGGTAGACGAAGGGTAGGGCTACCCTCCGTGGATGGTAGCCCTACCCTTCGTCTACCCTCCACGGATGGTAGGGCCTACCCTCCAATGTTCTAAAATGCCTTCCGTCTACCCTTGCTGGAGGGTAGGCGGTGGGTAGCACTACCATCCGACTACCCTCAATGGAGGGTAAGCCTACCCACCATGAAGGAGTTTATTTCTATCAGGGTGCAGCAACGTTGCAGACAGGTTGTGCAAGGTGCAGAGGTTGCAGCGTTATTCAGGTCGCTTTGCAACGTCGCTGCAACATAATAATTACGTCTCCAATAGTTTCGAGGACAAAATTTTTATAAGCTGTGGCAGAAAGTGACTTAGAAAATGTTGTTTTATACGTGCTTCTTTGTCATATGAAGTGAATAAACAATTGCCAGAAGGATATATTTTTAACTCCGTATATGAGAAGACTTAGGGCTTTGAAAATATTCCTGTGGGGATATCAATAGAGTGTTCCGCTGTAAGCCTAATTTATTGTTGCATGAGAAACCCAGGCACAAGTATTTTCCACTTACGTCTTTCATTTAATCTTGCATGAGAAACCTAGCATTGTAATTTCCCCATTCGAAGCGCTATTCAGCTTCCTGCTACGTCTCCAATAGTGTTGAGGACCCGGAAAAAATTTAAGTTCGAAATTTTTGAGCCAGAAAGTAACTTGGAAAAAGTTTATTATACGCGCTTCATTATCAACTGGTGTGAAAAAACAATTATCAGAAGGATATATTTTTTGAGGGCCTATTTTTTTTTGGAATAGTGTCAAATAAAAATTTTCATTTCAAACGGCACAATTATCAGTATTATTTAAAGGTTGCAGGAAGGTTGCAATAACCTTGCGAAGATGTTGCCAGGACGTTGTAGGGAGGATATTAGGAGGCTTTTCGACGTTGTTATAATGTTGCAGCAACTCCCAGTAGGTTGCAGTGAGACGTAGCTGCAGCGTTGTGGCAACATACATGGTTTAAAGGGGTGTGTTCGTTTGTTGTCAACTGTTGTTTATACCCTGATGTAAAGGCTACAAGTGCTGTTTTTGGTGGAAGTGGGAAATAAATAAATAAAAATAAATATGCTTCTTGCCTCTTACTACTGCTTTTCTATTCTCTCTATTCCTCATTTATGTTAATAAATCACACGGTGCTGTAAATTGCAAAGTTTACGCAAAGGCGAGAGAGCTTAAAAAGAATGGTAAACTCAAATATATTTATGGATCAGAGGGGGGAAAATATTTGCAAGGTAGTATGATGGGAGTGAGCGACTCCTTTTACGTACTGAAGATGATCTTCATGCCCTTCAATGACATGAACTTGAAGTTTCAAGAGGTAGAGTGCCCATATAATGATGAAATGAAACAAAACTGTAAAGAGAAGACTTTTGGTGGGGTAGTTTGAGGTAAAGTCAAAGAAAATACATGTGTGTTGAAATAAGAAGCAACATGAGAAAGGCTTCTCAATGAAAACTTATACACAGCTTAGAGGTCATAAGTAAAGGTAGTAATGACCATTGTTGTTTCCTATTTCAGCGTTCACTGTTCCTTTCACTACATTCATCCCTAAATAGATGAATGCTCCCCTCTTACCTTCCAACACTCAAGGACTTGGTAATACAAGTTTTGATCTCCATAACAAAATTAATCTTAAAATTCAAACTTGATACATGTATCCTCAAATATTCACAGCAGTATTTTATATCAATACCTGAATATAAGTCATGTAAATGCTCAGTCGTTACCAGCTCATATAGATGAATTTCGTAAGCACTTTGTTCATGATGATTATAATTGATAGCAATTTCAGAGTTGTGGTTGAAACCATCTACGCCCACGGAATATGTAAACTTCGAAAATTATACATTGTTACTTTGAAGAGTAAGAGCTAAAAGACGATTTAAAATTCCAAATTGCAGAACTACGGCGTACCAATTGTCAACCCTAAACTCTGCTATAAGAATATGGAATAATATACAGGATGACATTATTAACTGTGACACTGTAAATCAATCCAAATTAAAATGTCCTCATATCTGCTTGAAAATTACAATTGTAAATAAAATTTATTGTAATACATATCATATTATAATAATACAACATTGTAATGTAGCATTACAAGCTATACATTTTATCTACTATGTAAGATTATAATTCGAATCCAGGTTTTCCTTTTCTCTTTATTGCTGTCAAATGTTTTGTAAAATTTAATGTAAGGTAATCTTTAATTTTGTAAAATTGTAGAATCACATCATTGGCTTATTTTATTGAGTTACATTATATCCATTTATCTTGTTATTTAGTTACTTTATCCTTCCACAGTTGTTGATTTCTGAAATGGTAAACCAATGTTTTTTTTAGTGTAATGCCATTTCTTTTTCTGTATAATGATCTTTTGATTGTATTATACATTAGTTAGGCAAGTACCTATTTCTGTTATTCTGCAGAGTCTAATTGTATAAAATGATTTATGTTCCATAGGACAAGGTCCTGGAACAATTAAATTTATTATTATAATTTTACTATAATTACTCCTGCCCACCATATCATATCCTTTAAAAATCTCCCTCTTCTTACATTACCCATTCCTTTTACTCACTATCTCCTTGTAATTGCTTCAATCAGCTCCCCTCTTACCTTCCAACACTTCCTCATATGTTCTACGTTCCACCCACCTTACCTTCATTCACACCCACATCTCAAAATTCATCAATATATTGCACTAGCCCTGACAGGATTGAAAAGAAAAACTCCCAGAAATTAATTAACCAACCAAAAATTCATGGGCAGGAAAAAATGTTAGCGTCCATAAATGGCTAATAAATCCAAATAAAATGGATAAAAAAATCATGGAATAAGGGATATGAAAGGTATACACTGAGAGGATTAGGAAACCTTTGACCCCTGATGAAATGATTTGGAACATAGAGGAAGAAAAAAAGAATGTTAATGGAGAGCTGCAAATAAAATGTACAAGAAATGTAATAAAAAGCCTCAATGAGAAACTAAAAGGGTGATGGAATCAAGGTGGAGAAGAAAGTGCGGTGAAATGGAAATATCACCACAAAAAGGAATGATGGATATGCTTCATGTGAAAGTGAATATTATTTCCAGCTTGTCATGAAGTGAAAGTGATCAGGAAAGGTAGAAGTAGCAGTGGACATGGAAATGACTTGGATAGATGGAGAAATAGGTACGTTATGACATTCACTATAGAAATTATGACTACTGGACATAAATGGAGAAAGTGAATGTGATGCAGTCAAAATAATATTGAAATATATATATTTGATTGTATCATTACCAGATCTCAGTGGGTTATGAAGGTGTAAAAGAGGGAAAGAATGGATGATATCTCGGTTGAATCACTGAATAATCACGAAAAGAAATTAGGACAAAAGAATTTTTTTTACTTGTTCATAGGATCTATAAGGAAGGAATCTGGCTCAAGGACTTGGTAATACAAGTTTTGATCTCCATCCCAATAAAGGAAAAAGTGCAATTCTGAGAAGAATATAGAATGATGAACTTAATTTGTCACCTGGACAAAACATGAGGCATCGTAAACTTGGGAAGAGAAAAGAAAGAATGGCTACTTATTATGAAGGCAACTTTAATTTTAAGAAAGGGAAGGGCAACCCTGAATGCTACTATGTTAGTGGAGATTTTTATTAATAAAAGGAACTTGTAGTACAATCAGGATGTTTTCATTTTTCCATGGACTGCAAGAAGGCTCTTGATGAAGTAAATTGAGGAAAGATGATTATATGCCTAACTTCGGAGTCACTTGTCACTAAGAATATATGACCCATTCAAACGTATGTATAGGACCCACTGCAAAGGTAAGTGCAGTAAATGGAGAACCCAAATGTACAATGGTAAGTGCAATATTGGTGCAGGAATACCCATTGTCACCAATGTTCTATAACCTTTGATTGCTGAAGTAATGGTACGGGTAGTGTAAGAAAAGCTAAACTCAGGAGTAAAGGCAGGGGAGGGTGATTGAAGTCTGAAAATACTTCGGATTTGCAGGAGACCAATCTACCTAGTAGGCCACTGGGTTGCATTCAATTCTAAACATCTTACGGATGTAATGTGAGAGATGCAGAAAATGTAGGGTTGCTGAGAGGAAAACTCATAATGATGACTAATGAGCACAGTAGTAAGAGGAATGAAATCCGAAATGCAAAATAAAATGTAAAATAAAATCCAAATATTATTCCCATGCTGTTCTCAACAATAGGCTGTTTTACTGGAATAGGGAGAACAAATGAATATATTACTAATGATGAAAAAAATCAAGAGTAGATTGATAAGGCAACGATTCATTTGTAACTTATGTATGTATCAAGCATCACAGTTAAGATCTGCAAATGGAGGACTTGGATGGGCAATGTGAGGACTGGAATCTAGTAAACCCTGCAAGTTGTCTCCAGCAGTTATGAAATTTTATGTAAAAGAAATTATGAAAGAGGTGAGGAATGAGTTTGAGGTAGGCATAGTGGTGGAATGATCGAATAGGCACGGTTTTCTGATGATCAAGCGTTAATAAGCCAACGAGTAAAATGTTGATATTGCTGCAAAATACCTTACAAATCCAGATAGAGGTCATTCACATGATTACTGAAGCAATGAGAAAGTATGGTCATACGAGTAGCTTGGCAAGCTAAGAGTATGTGTACAACTGGAACATGAGGAGAAATGACCTATGTTTCATGGATACAATTTTGTATTGAGATATATGTGTAAGAAGCGATAGGAAGATTTACATTGGAAGATGTGGGATCCACTAACTAAAAGGAATTTCTGTCATGAATGTGGAAATGGAACGAAGTGCAAGATGGAATGCTATATGGTAAAACAATGGAGATTTTTTGATTTAAAATGAAGACAAAGTGAACAGATGGAAAGAGTATCTGGAAGATTTATACAATAGAAAATATCTCAGCATGAAAGTGATCGAAGAGGAAACCGAAGTCCAAAAGGATGATAATTATTTATCATGCCTATTATCAATATTAAGATCGGAATTTGACTCAGCAGTAAAGGACCTTCAGATTAATAAGGCCTCTGGAATTGCTGATATTCCAATAGAACTTATTAAAAATGCAGGATAGAAGACATTAACCCATCACTACAAAACTACCTGTGACATGTAATCAACAGGAGAAATACCCAGGGACTTTGAGAAAAAAACATAATAATTCCTATTCCCAAAAAGAAGAGAGCAGATAAATTTGAAGATTTTAGGACTTAAGCCTGACGACACATGCATCAAAGATATTGACTAGGATCATCTACAAAAGAATAGAATGAAAAGCAGAGGATTTCTTAGAAAAGGGTCAATTCGGATTCAGGAAAAGTAAAATTACAAAAGAAATAATTTGGGCCCTCGGGCTGCTCATACAGAGGAGTATGGAGAAGAACAAGCCAACTTTCATTGCAATTGTGGATTTAAAGAAGGCTTTTGACAGCATGGATTGGAATTCATTGCTTGGAATTCTGAAAGGAATTAGTGTGTTCTACAATGACTAAAGAATTACCCACAGTTGAAATAAAAACCTTGTGGCTGTAGTTAAATCTGGACCGTCTGTGAATATGCAAATATAAAAATAGGAGTGACACAAAATTATGCACTGCCTCTAATAATTTTTAATGTTTACATCAAGAGAGCCATCAATGAAATCAAAGACAAGTCTTCTGGAGTGAATATCCAAAGAGAATAAAATTAGCATGCAGTGATTCGCTGATGAGATAGCAGTCATAGCAGATAGATAAAAATTGGAACTAGGCTATAGTAACCATGGAAAGGACAAAGGCCAAATATCCCCTGCAGATTAATAAGAATAAAACTAAGATATTAGTGTGCAGCAAGGGAAAAGAAGCCAAAACCAATGGTAAACTAGGAAAACAAAAACTGGAAAAGGTGAAAGAGTTCTGTTACCTGGAAATCTGCGTAACACGTGATGGACGAAGCAAGAAATAAATAGTCATTAAAATAGCCCAGGCAAAGAGGGAATTCTTTCAAAAGAAGAATCTACTTATAGCTGGAAATACCCGCCTAGAAGTAAGGAAAAAATTCATCAGAATGTACATCTGGAGTATATTTCTTTATGGCAGTGAGGCACGGGCAATGACAGCAGCGGAGAAGAAAAGGGTGGAAGCATTCAAAATATGGTGCTACCGAAGAATGATGAAGATAAAATGGATCGAATGAGTGACAAAAGAAGAAGTCTTAAGAAGGGTCCCAGCCAGCACAAGGGCTATACTATCTAATATAAGGTGGCTCCAAAGTGGGTATAGAATATCTTCCATACTCCATATACCCCACTTATCTCAACTTGAGCGATGTAAGAATACAAAACAACGCCTTTTAGGTGAAAACGTAATGCTCCAAAAGAATTATTAGCACGTATTTCCTATCTAAACCTATATTATATAATATTTGCAGGGTTAATTGAAGGTGGACGTGACAAATAACGACCAAAGACAACCATTATTAACTTAAACAAATTATGCATAACGTAGTTAAAGGATGAGCGACGTATATCAGCTGAATAGCCTAGCTTTTCTGTGAGGGACGAAACAACACAAAATCCGTAAAATGAATAATACTCATCAAGAAGTTAGATAGGGTAACCTGCCCAGTAATGGACACCGTTAAGGAAATTTTAACTTTAAAAATTTTTTGCAGGACCCCATTCATCATTAGAAAAAAAATGATAATCGATTTTGATAACTACAGGCTTCTCTCATTTAATCTGCATATCTTGTTTTTCCTGTAGGTTCATAATTTAACTGAATTTGCATATCTATAAAATCAGCTCAGAATTGCTAGTAATGGACACAGCGAAGCCAGTGATGGACACCCCAATTTTGGACACAGGTTAGAAACATGTGAGAGGGTTTTAATAAAAGAAAGAGTAGCTTTATTCACTTTCAATTCCACTGATATGGCACAAGGACAAAGGAACTTCATCAACCTGGAAGTCCTCTGTTTTGAGTACACAAAAATTTAACTTTAAAGTTATATTTTATTGACACTGAATTCATCGAAAGTAGTGCCGCCCTCTAACAATCTGATATGGTTGTATAATTTGTAAAATTTGACTAAAGCTTATACATTGAACATCTTCAACATTTGGAAAAATGTAAACATTGTCAACCTTAGTGGACTTTCTCAAAAATTTTGCTTTCACTAGACCTGCTTTTACATTCATCACCTCTCCAATGAAGACTTTCTTGGTTTCTCTTTTTGTTTTTTCATTGTACACAAATTCAGCAACGATGAAATTGCCTTTCTCTACAACTCCATTGAAGGGTTTGGAAGATGCCGCTTCATCTTCTTCTTCGCTAGTCCAAAGCTTGGAAGTATCGGATTCGTCATGTACTGAAAAAGATTCATCTTCATCACTCTCTTCAATCGTCATTTTCTTTTGTTCCTTAAATTTATCTGCCTTTCTATTTTTTCTTTCCTGCTTTCTCATCAGTTTTTCTCTTTCCCTTTCCTCTTTTTCTCGTCTTTTCTTCTCTAGAAAACTCTTGAAGGAATCTGATGTAACAACGGAAGGTAGGTTTGGGCCTAGTTTCCTTCTAACCTTTTTTTCTTCAATTTTAGGATAGAAAAAGCATTTCTTAAATGGAGAGGGAGTTTCAATGGCTTTGAATTTTTGTAGGCCTTCTGATTCACTCATAGCAGTTTGAGTATTGGTCTCAACAGTACAATCATCATTGAAAGAAGAAACTGAGACTTCCCTTTGTCCATCAGTCTCCGAAATACACTCACTTTCAGATGCACTGTTAGTTGTTTGCTGTCCTATTTTCTTTAATCTCCAGAGGTTGTACAGTAACATTGCATCTTCATTCCCTTGCCAATTGTTTGGAAAGCATTCATTAAAACTACATAGCAATTCATTGTCGATACTTTTCTCTAATTCTGTCACAAAAGAAACACCCAATTGCCCTTCCACCATTTGCTCCTGGACACTGTCTTCACGGCATCGAACTTCAATGCATTTGGTGTAGTCCACTGCATTGGCATCAAATGGACAAAGTCCACATTTCCTGAATCCATTAATGATGCTTTCCTTTGTGGTTTTTTGGAAAACCGTGGCCAAAAGTTGAGCAAAAGTGTGTCTGGTAACTTCTTGAGGGAAATTGACATACTTCCACTCCTTCACAACCTTTGACCAGCCTGCCTTGAGAGGTTTGAATACACTCACATCAGCAGGTTGCAGAATGTGAGTGCTGTTTGGGTAGAGACTCACAAGAATTACTCCCAAACTTCGGCACAGTTCACTAGTGTGTAATGTTAAATGTGAACGGTGTCCATCAATGAAGAGAAGGACGGGAAACTTGACACCTTCTTTTTTCAAAGAGGGAACAAAGTGATTCCCGAGGTACTCGAAGAAAATCTCCCCTGTCATCCAACCGGATGGAGTGGCACCAATTCCCCAGGCTGGTGGATGATTTTGGGCGATGGTATTGGGGATCCGCACATATGGGTACAACACCATTGGTGGAACAATCCAACCAGCAGCTGAAAAAGCAGCCATTACCGTTAACTGTTCCTTGCTGTTGTTCTGCACCACACTGTAAAAATCACCTTTTCCTTTAGGTCCAATAACTTTTCCATTCTTTGGACAAAGTAGAAACCCAGACTCATCCGCATTAAAAACACGACTGGGGTCTTCTAATATATTTAGTTGGCCTTCTTCTTTTAAGTAAGATTCAAGGTCATTGAACCAACTTCTTATTCCTGCCTCGGTGACCTCAGCTCGTGAGCGTGTTAGGGCTTCAGCAGTTTTTTCTTTTATGTCACTGTGCCGAGACATGAACAACTTCCACCACTTATCACCAGGAATGTTGTCCTTGAACAGTTGTTTACGAGGAGGATGAGGAAGATCTTTCTCCTTGTCGTCTAGAAACTTTTTCACGGTTAAAAACACAATGTATCTTGTTAGAGGAAACCCTTGTTTGGCTAGATCTAAGATCCATTGCTTTATTCGTAACTCTACCTCTGTACCCAGAACTGGCTCTGGTCCCATTTTCCTCTTTTCTTGGCTTTTTCCAGATATTTTTCTTATTAAAGTGGACCTAGAGAAATAACATATCATTTAGCATATAGCCCTAACATCTTACTTCAAATGTAAGTAATCAATATTTGTATATGCTTATTTTCAAATACCTATTTACCTGGGAATTTCAAATTTCTTGCTGGCCTCTTTCTTTGACATGCCATTTCTCACTGCTTCTATGGCTCTGTTCATGTTATCCTCCGTGTAGCGAAAGAAAACCCTTTGAGAATGTTTTTTGTCCATTTTTTTTCTGAATTCAAACTAAATAAAGAAGGGTATCAACCGAATGAAAAGGTTTTCCAAGGGTGTCCACTACTGGAATTGGTCTTCCAGAGATGGACACACCAGGGTCCATTTCTGGAATTCAAGTTAAACTAGGCTGCCAGTAGTGGTCACCCCCTATAAAGTGCTTCAAATTCACTACTTTGGAAATGTGAATCAAAAATATGGAAATTGAATTCATATTTTATGTAGAGGTTGTATTTTAAATGAAAATAAACAACAAACTGAATGGGTAACATCAGATTAAAATAACTACCTACCTAAACACATAAGACAGCAAACATGCTCTTTATGTGGTGACGGCCATGTTTAATATTTTTTGTCACATGTGTGCCAACTTAACTTAATCAAATTCTATCATTTTACCAACCGCATGTATTGCAGCATGTTTTGGCGCAAAATTCAAACCAAAAGCAGTCAAACAACTGATTTTGTGAGCATTTTTGTCCACCTGTGTCCATTACTGGCTGGGTGCCCATTACCGGGCAGCTTACCCTACAAGTAATTTTGCATAGAAAAAATATTAATAAAAATATAAAGGGTTTCAAGGATGTACGAGGAGATATGAGTTAAATTAAGTAGATGGACACACTGAACTGAACTGCCTCGTCGTGAACGCCATCTTTGTATTGTAAGCACATGTGCAGAACGCGTCGGAAAGGAGACTGGAAAGAAAGGAGCATTTAGTACCATGGGAAGGAGTACGCTAATCTTTGGAGTACGCTTACTGGTGACCTAACTGGTTCGGTATATCTGCTGTTCTGTGAACGTGCCGTGAATAAAACTTCATTTGATATGGAAATGTTTTAGATGTAATTGTTCCTGCCTTTTCCTTTACCTATTGTTAATTTTATTTGTGAAATGGTGAATTATTTTGCATAAATTGCAGCATCTGCTGACTTATATCTGAAAATGGTTGCGAAAACCACTCGGTAAGATCGGTTTTCTTCGCACTGCATTTGTAACTGGTTATATTATCAGTTACTTATTTATAAAGTGCAAGTGGACCCGAAATCCGCCTTATATTAGTTAGTTGAATTGCCGTTAGGTGGCGGTATTTAGTTTAAAATGTGCTCGTTAGATGACGCCACATGACTGACATAGTTCCCCACACGCTCGCGTATGGAGAGAAAAAATGGCGCTGCAGTACATGAGAAGCTGGGCTCCATCCATAATAGCGGAAATCTATCTAGATGATCCATGGATACTCCATACCGGGCATCTGTGTTGCGTACTTTTGCCGTGAGATAACCTATACTTAACAGAGATTCTGTATCCTTCTATTCCATGGATGCTATCTGTTTATTTAGGGATATGCCCTGTCTTGTGCCGGCTGGGGTGAGTATTTTAATATACTCTAGTAGAATGTAGTACACCCTTCTTCTAATACCCTACTGCAAAATACCTGCTAGTAGAATATTTAATATACAATATGCAATTCTAGTATTTGAAATTCGAGATATTCGAGCTAAGATTTAATATCCGGATTCGATATTTAAGTTGGATAAATTCCCTATTCGACCTATCTCAAGTATAAACGTTATAGCTTTTCCCAAAAACTTTTATGAAATCGACATTATATTACGTAATCTGGGGCATTTGCGTAATAAAAATCGAACGTACCAGGTGTTATATCCGTATAAGTTCAAAAAGAGAGTAAAAACGTTCCGCAATTGATTCTGAGTGACGCCCATAATAAAATCCCGCAGAGTTCTTTTTTTGCCTCTTGCACACTGTATTTATTTTGGTATGAAAGTGCATAATTCCCAAGGTCAAGCATGTGGATATATTGGTCTTGACTGACGTATTTATTATTTATTTTTCATTTCGGTCTCTATTCATGGAATGCTATATAGTGTGTGGTTTTTAGAGTGGAAAAGAAGAAAATCGTTTAAAGATGCTTTCAAATCCAAAAGAAACCTTGGCATATCCATTATGCAGTATGGAAAGATATATCTGCCGAAACTTTGCATCGAAAATTCATCAATCTATATATATATATATATATATATATATATATATATATATATATATATATATATATATAATTTGGGAAGTGTCCGTCTGTCCGTCCGTCTGTCCGTCCGTCCGTCCGTCCGTCCGTCCGTCCCCCCCTCTATCTCGCGCAAACGGTTTGTCCTAGAGAGATGCCGAAAGTTGCATTGAATTTCTAGCCCTCTGAAAAGCCCGGGAAAATTATTCCCGTTTTTGCCAAGTCCCAGGTTCGATTCCTGGCGCCAATAATGTGTTTACATTGGTTGAAATGGACTTTTTCAATTTATGAAAGTGCAAGGGTTTTTTCTTTCGCTTAGTAAAATTACTAAATGTTAATCGATTTCTTTCATTCTTTTTGTATTTAATGGGGAAAGGTATTAACTTTCTTATTCTTCCAACCAATTTTCTCTGTGCTTTCGAAGTTTCTCTAAATCATGTAATTTACGTTAAAAGTTAATGTTTTTTTCGGTTCTTTTCCGAGCGTTGCTAAGGCCTTTTCCATTGTCGTTCCCGAAATTTTGGATGCTTACACATTGCGTCGTATGCCGTGAACTGCATTGCGCTGTACACGAGGATAATGGAAGCTGATAAAGGAGGTTCTTGCCGCTGATTCTCGAGGCGTGGTCGGCCATTTCTTTCTGCACATACATCTGCTCTGACTGCAGTGCACTATCATGATAGCGCTAATCATAGATTTAAGAAGGTTTGCGTTCGCTAAATTAGGAGTATTTAAAAGTTTTATTTTTTAATTTCTTTACGGGTTTGTGCATTTTCAAAGACCTGAGTCATAAAAGGCAAATGTGGGACCTATTCTAAAACATCGTGGATTGATGGAGTATGAGATTTGAGATAGTTTAACAAAAACTTCAGTATTAACGTAAAATATAAATTGTATTATATATACGCGTAAAGAGGGTACTTAAATATACGTAAAAATACGACATGTAAGTATTTTTATAACAGGGCTCTATATAAATCCTGGCAGTAATGATAAGTTTACAATGATTTCAATCATATTTATGTTTCCGATACTGACTTGGAACCAAACTCGACTTCGTAACATAAGTTGTTTCTTTCCCCTCATGAAAAATGTTAAAATGCCTAAATACTATGGGTAATTGTTATATTTATCCCTCCCGCTGTATATCAATTGGCACTATTACCTACAAAATTGGAACAGTATTCCCATTTTTGTAAAGATGATGGTTTGATAACTGATTGTATTTATGTATTTCCGATTGTTTATTTTGTTTTGAAGTGAAAGATAGCTCCATATTCAAAGTTGGAATTCGTCATTTGCAATAAATTTTCAATCCTAATATTATGCATACATTTTACTTTTCTCAGACCCGTTGAATTTCAACGGGATCCTTCCGCTAGTAAAATCAAATTCTTTTCTGCCAAGGTCTCTTATCTCATGGAACGGGTTTTTAAATGGAGGAGCAATCAATCTTTATATACTACTCTCTACTGTGAACACAACGGACTTGGTCATTTTGCAGACTCATTTTATACCACTGACATTACAATCATTTATTCTTAATCAGTTAAATTCGATTACAAAGCTTTCTTGTGGAAATCCCATATACATATATCGAGAGTAAGGGCTTGATTAACGGATCATTTGTTTTGTTACCTTCAATATGGTTTCTCCTTTTGTCCGAAACACAAGATCAAATTTATCAGAATTGATTACTCTAATATGATTTGTAATCGCAATCGCAAAAGATCAGATTCTCCATTCATTTTGATACAAAAGTAATTATTTTCATTTACATAGTTTAGTTTACACTCAACACCCTGCACTACTCATGACTATTCTATATATATTTCTATATTTCAGCATCCAGTCTGTCGTGGAAACTTCAGATATCTGAGCAATTCATTCCCAGAGGCAGGACTCGGCTTTAAGTCTATCAGCAAATCAGCCACCGTCGCAGCAGCAAGACCTCCAACAATGTTCCTTGATGTTGGTAATAGAATCGCATCCTCTGCAAATTACAAAAATTAATACTGTCAAATGGTGTACATAACATTTTTAAATTGAGTATATTCAAAATCAATGGAAAGGACATCAAGAATACATTATAATATCAACGTCCGAAGATTAATTTTAACTACTCCACACAAAATGGAGTATATTATGTAAGTTTGGTACTGCAGCTTAAGAAAAGTACCTGCATAAGTTGAATTGACGCAAATAAAAATAATATAGGAAATTTGACGGTCAATTTTCAGACTTCTGCTGTGTATTCCATGCAGTCAATTTTTTCATATTTATATTTAAACTACCAGCAAACCTTATCTACCTAACTTCAAATCTTGCAGCCCTATTCTTACTGATAAAAGCTTAATATTAGCATTTCCATTGAAATAACATTCTTCTAGGCTTATGGAATTTCAATAAGATTTGTGGCATTTCTATGGTTTGTAGTTTACTGATAAATTAAAAACTTGTATTCGATGACTATAACCAAGCATCCCTTCTTGTCTGCTACTGTGAGGATTGGCCGACAACATTCCATGCAAACATCTCATTATAAGAAGCGGTTCTTTCCTTAGTTAATATATTCAATTTAATTAAATTTTCTTACAGTGGAAACAACATTCATTCCTAATTGGAGAGGGGAATTTCTTAAAAAATAATTTAGCCTAAATGGAAATGTGTACATATAATTTAAAAGCGCTCTCTTGGGATGAAATTGAAGATATGTAACAGACAGTTCTTATTTTAAACTGGATGCTATAAAATGTGAATATTTATCCGTGAAGATATTTTCTGCATTGCTCTTAGCTGAGTTGCCAAGTAATTAACGTATTTATTTGTTTCATTTCCATTCCATGCATTAAATACCAATACCAAATACGAGTTCCAGGCATATTCTTAGGTTTGTTACCAGCAATTTTGTCAATACTACTTTAAGGATTTCTTCGATAACGTATATTACCTATTTTTCCGAAGCCTTTAGTCTCACATGAGTAAAGGGTTGTCCAAAATTGGCCGTTGTCAAGAGCGTAGTACATCATTGACTTAGGAAACCGTAAACCTGTGAAGAGAAAAAACTTTTCACTGACGCGACATTTTGTCCAGAGTTTCACTTATTTCTCTAACAAAAAATCTGTTTGGAAGAAAACGTTCGCACTGCAGCGTAAAAATCAATTCAGAATGATACATTACATAAGCCTACTATTATGAAAAATAGACCCCTTCTTTTTTTCAGCCTGTTTTTTATGTGTGAAAAGAGGATCAATATCCATGCGGAAGTCAATGATTCTCCTGTATATGAATGAATACAAGTTTTTAAGTATTTAAAATTATACACATTTTAATTGTCACAGAGATTTAAAAACACTCAATATCCGGGTTTAGGCAAAAGATCGATTAGCATCAAAAGATGAACATAATGCTGCGTTTCTCTCTTTTTGTATATAGCAGAAAAAACCTGTAGTTATATTTAATATTGGTTTCAGAGTTGAATACTTCCTAGCACATCGTACATTTGAATTATCATACCAATATATAAAAATGAATTGGTGTCTATCTGTCAGCCAGCTTTACGGAACGCATCTCCTCAAAAACTACTGAAACGATTGAGCTGAAATTTTGTAGGATTCTAGTGTATACACTAGAAGGTCCTATAGGCTGTATAAAAAAACGCATGGCCTGGGTTCGATTCCTGGCGCCAGTTATGTACATTGGTTTAAATTCACTATTTCAAATTATGGTAGCGCAAGAGTTTTTTCTTTTGCTCAGTAAAATAATTAGTCGATTTCTTTCATTCTTTCTGTCCTTCATGGGAAAATGTTTAAACTTTTTTATTCTCTTCATCGATTTACGCTATGTTGTCCAGGTTTCTGGGCAACATGTAATTTTATTGAAATGTACTGTTTTTTATCATCTTTTCCGAGCGTTCCTAAGGTCATTGCTATTGCCGTCTCCGAAATAATAACATCGTTTATGCTTAAACAGTTCATCATAGCGGGATGCCGCAAACGGCATTGTGCTTTTCGCGATGATATAGGAAGGTATTGAACGCATTCTAGGCTATTCGTGAAGCAAGGTCAGCCATATTTTTGCGCAAAAAGATGCGTGCTGACTGCTAGCGCTACTCACAGATTTAGAAGTTTTGGTAGTAAACTTTTATGGATTCATACCGTATTCCGAAGTGGACCACTTTCAGAATAATAGAATTTACTCTAGTTGGAGTAAAATGCATTAATACGTATTCATAGGAATTTCATTGACGTCACTGTCATGAAGCTGGAGAATTTAGACAAACATAGCATGCATAAAAGGCAAGAGAACATTTTTTTGCCTTAGAGGTGGGTCATACCATTCCCAAAAACCCGAATCTGGCCTCGTTGTCAACAATAGCAGACATTCGTATGCACCTCCCCTACTACCCTCCTTTGTTTCTTCTGGCCTGAAAATTTCTAAACAATATTCTTATACTTGTAAAGTCCAGGCAATAATTATATGTTTGGATTGGTTTAAATTATATTTATGATTCCGATGAAGATCACTAAAAATAAAACTAAGGTATTGGTATGCGGTAGAAGAAAAGAAGCCAGGACTAATGAAAACCAACAGGACAACAAAGAACTCGAGAAGGTGGTAGAGTTCTGTTACCTGGGAAGCCGAGTAACCAGGGATGGACGAAGTAAAAGAGAAATTACAAATTAAATCGCCCAAGCAAAAATGGGCATTTTACCAAAAGAAGATTCTACTTACAGCTGCAAATATAAGCGTGGTAGTGAGGACATTTTCCATTAGAATATACATCTGGAGCATCCTACTACACGGCAGCGAAGCATTGGTGATAAAACAGCAGAGACTTCAAGGCTGGGAGAATTTGAAACGTGGTGCTACCGAAGAACGATGACAATAATTATTCGGTCGATCCAATTATAATTGGATCGACCGAATGACACACGAACAAGTCTTAAGAAGAGTGAGAGAAAAGAGATGACCACTGAAAACCCTTAAAAGAATAGGGGGCAATTTAATCGGCCATATCTTAAGACACGATGGCGTGATAAAGACGTCGTCGAGGGAAAAGTGAGCGGGAAGAATGAAAAAGGCAGGCTTCGTATGAGTTACATAGAACAGGTCGTGAAGGTGAAGAGAGATGAATTACCTCAATATGAAGAGGTTGGCCGATAGAAGTTTATTGGAGGGCTGCGTCAAACCTATCCTAGGATTGTTGACCGATGATGATTATGAATGTTCCGATACTGACTTGGAGCCAATGCTAACACCATAACACAAGTTTTTTTCGCCTCTTCATGAAAATAGTTTAAATTTCTCCCTATTTTCTGTTTATTATATTTTTCCCTACCGTTGAATTTTAACGGGAACCTTCAGCTAGTTTTTTTTTATAATTCCAGCAAGTCGTTCCGAAAGCCACTGATAAATCCGGCGTGCCGGTTTCAGACCCTCCAGCCGGCACGTAGTCAGGTGCCTGAAATTTCGGGTGGGTGTTGGGGGGTTCTGGTGTTTCAGCCCCCCCCTCGAAATGTTTTCCAAATATTTTTTTGTTCTGATTTTATCAGTGAACTTTACCAGTGAGGAGAGTAAAGTAAATACCAAGCACCGCAAATTAAGGGAAGAGCTTTGTAACATGTTGGCACCGAATGGGCAAGTGTAGATTTGTTTCAAGTTACACAAGACTTAGCCCTTCACCGAAGCAATTTCCTGGCTACGTGCTTGCTCTCCAGGGTGATCCCTGCCAATTCCAATCACTGGGCTGCCTTGTATCGGGTGGACGGTCCGGTACAGGTAACAGTTCGGGCCTCACCGTGACCCAATGGCCTGTGGAAAACACCTGTGCAATAAAATGTTTTAGGTCTGTTTTGGAAGGTGAGGAAGAGTTTTGATCAGTCGAGGGAATATAGAGAGGCACATTTTGCGGACCACTGTGAATGGTATTGCTTCTTTGTTCGTATTCTTTTACCAATTTCGTATTCATCATGTGTTCCTGCAATTTTGATTATTCCGGTATATTAACCCATTCCTTGGATCTTTTTTTAACGTCTTCGGGTTTAAGGCATAAACCGCACCTCCTCATGATTTTCACTATGATGGCATATGATTCTTGTTCAAATATTGTCGAAATCAATCCACTTGCTAAACGATTTCACTTAGCAGTTTTATTTATGATCTCCCAATGTTAATATTTGGAATCCAAGTTTTATTTTTCAATTATCCTTTATAACCTTTTTCTCCATTTAGTCATTCTATCTTCTTATTTCGTCACTTCCAATCACTGGATATGTACTCACCGTTTAACAACCTCGCTTCTTAAAAAATAATGCAGGTTGTTTGATAATTCTTTGAGCTCCAGTGGGGATGTGATTGGTCACTGACATTGAGACACAGTCAATGAAGACTTCTTTTTTAAGTGATTTTTTTCGGATTTGCGGGTACAACTCAATGTAGCAGTTTACACGCTTTTCCTCCTTCCTTCCAAAAATATATTTTAACCCATTTATAGAATTCTACTATAGGGTCTTCTGTTTTTACAGACAATTTGGGACTTCTTCCTCTTTACTTTAGGTCGTGACAAAACGCCGGTAATACATTTTTCCAAATAAAATACTCTTTCACCACTACAAGTTTCGTTTCTCAAGTTTCACTCATCTTTCGATGGGCATGCATTGTTTTAAATTCTGGTTTTACTAAGTCGATATTTCGTTTTGAGAGCATAGATTTTGTTAGGTCTAAACTGTATTTTAATGACAGCAATGTTATTGGAAGACCGTAGAACACTGATTTTATTCCATGAATTCTGAGGCTTGAATTTTAATTGTTTTTCTTTACAGATAAAGAAAATACGGATGACACACTATACATTTCATTTCAACATACTGTAGTCTGGCACTTGTTCTTAGTGAACCAGAAATACAAAAGTCCTATATAAACTTTAAATGTGAAATATGATAACTCTATAGTCCTCAAAATGGTAAAGAAAAGCTTTATCACAATTTTGTATTCCAGCAAACGAAGTTGGCTCTCTTCTATTTGTTCATTATCCTTTCTAAGTAGCCCAAAAATCAACTCTTCCACCTTGTAAATTGAGTTTTTTTTAGTAATTTGGTATTAATCCAACCCCTTACATATTCTTATAACCATATGGGTCACTTATAATCTTTTATTATGATTTTTGTACTAAATCGGAAGGGAATCATAGATTTGAGAGTTCTACACGTCCTCAAGTCCGTTACTGAATTTTGACATTAGCCCATATTGCATCACACACATCATCTAACTCTTCAATGTACCTGGTTATCCAGTCACTTATTGCCAATACTCTTTAGAGACACTGTGAAGATGAGATATATTTCTAATAAAGAGTTTCTATCTTCATAAGCCTCCGATTTCACACTTTTCTCCTTCGGAGATTCAATGGATTTTGAAAATTCATCTAAGGAGGAGAGGTGCAGCTGAGACGTGGTTTTTTATATGAAGTTGTTGGTACATAGAATATTACTCTATTAAAATATTTGATCATCGCCTGAGAACTCTAATTAAGCATTTGTGTCAGATTTTGCTAATAATTTTTCAAATTATGTTATAAGCATTTCAGTACTATGTAGAGAAGGTTAGAATTTTTGTAAATGCATTATATTATGTCGGGAAAATTTGGAGGAGAATAATCAAAGTATACAAGGAGTGGCAAAACAGCAACCAAATCGCTGCAATATGGCAGCACATCCTAAATTAAATAAGAACGTGACGATAATATTTTCTGCATTTTTCACTTTTCTCAGCCAACGAGTTTATTTTTTGCTTTACAATGCTCCATCATTGGAAAAAGTACTTTCCTGCGTTTGTACTATAATATAAGCCTAGTTATTTTGCATTATCATGAGAATGTAGTCATCACACGAAAATCTATCGTAGGTACTAAATATTAGAAGACTTGGCCGATAGATTACAATTACCTGAGTTGTAGGTGATTAAAAGTCCTCCGGTGAGTGCATTATTAGTAACGGTTCCCACGAACGTAATAATTCCAGTCGTTGATACCGGTTGCCTGAGAACAAAAAAGAATTATAAATTAAAAGAGGGGATAGTGGCATGGAGAATACAAAACGTGAAAAATCATGTATATATTTGTTGTTCGGGTGTACCCCGCACACTTTAACCAGGTGTGATACCAGACGTTTCGTGGCCCTTTCTGGTCATTTTATCAAAGGGAATGAAGTATCTGTCGAGTTGGTGGAGTTTACACAGTGGTTTCATGGAGGGAAAAGGATGGGAAAGGAAGGAGTGGAAGGCGTAGTCATTGCAGTTTTATTTAGGTTCAAAGCAGGTTCCCACGTGTGGCTGAGTTGGACACCACAGTCCCTATCGTAATTTGGCTTGCATTTTCTTATTCCAAAGCTTCGCGGATCAGCCGGGGCTGGAATTTTTTACTTTCGCGATTATTTTTGTCTTTTTGAGGTCATTCACGTGTCCCGAGGCTGAATGTTCCGCTACTGCTGATTTTAAGGGATGTCTCAGTCGAATAGCCCGCTAGTGTTTATCTAAGCGGGTTTTAACGGAGCGTCCGGTTTTGCCGATAAATTTCTTCTCGCAAGTTTGGCATGGTATCTTCCTCCTGAAATGGTGTTGCGTCCGTCACATTTCTCAGGCAGTTTCTAATTCTTAAATGAGGCTTGAACACAGCTTTGATTTAATGTTTGCAAAGGATGCTTCCTATTCTATCCGTTACGACCCGGACGTATGGAAGGAAGGCTCTCGTGGGCGCAAGGTTGTCTGCGTCCTTGTCGCTGTCTGTTGTCCATTGTCTGCTGTTGAATATCGTATGTCCACCTATTAGGTATATTTTCAATAGGTATGTTAGATATTTTTCAGATAATAGATATAGACATCTTTTTATTATATAATGCCAGTAAAGTTCGCATTTGCGGTAAATAAAAATTATTCCGTCACATGCTGCAGCTAACGGCTGCTGCTGCTGTAATAATAAGCCAAATAAAAATACACACACACGTAACGTGTTTCCAATTTTTCGGGGGGTAACACCACCCTTCTGAAGGAGGAGGAGAGAAATGTGAGGAAGGAAGAGGATATGAGTGGAGATAAGGGTGGCGGAGAGTAGGAGAGAGGAAAATGGTGGGAGGAAAAATTGGGTAGTATGAGGGGGAGTTAGGTGTGAGTGGAAATATTGTATGGTCCAAATTATTAAAGTAGTCTATTAAGTAAGAACAAAGCACGTAACTAATTATCAAGATGTTAATTTAAATTAAGAAATCAATGAGTCCGCATTAAGAAATCAATGAGTCCAAATGGAGGGCAAGTGTGTTTATAGACGACCTTTGCAGAGGGAGAGGTTGTTTTTACTGCTGCAAGGAAGGATTTTGGGAGCGTAAGGTTTTTTGTTGATTTTTTTCATGAGAAGCGATCTCTAGATCTCTTTCTTAAAGATCTTTACACACAGTCTTAATTAGTTACCGGATAAAAAATGAAAGTAGTAGGCAATATAAAACAACCACAAATCCTGTGTCCTTCCGAAGCACACCCTTTAAGGATTCAACGTCATTCGTAGTCTCTTCATGTACCTTCAAACTACCTTAGGCCTACGATAAGTGAATGAAAAAATCGTGTGGACAAGCCACCAAAAGAGAATTATTGTTAAGTAATGGAAAATACTAGAGAAGTGAGCGAAAGAAAGTGCAACACAATCCTATGAGTACTGCATGGTCGACGAGCAACTCATCGATTTCCGAGGTAGTCGCCCATTTTGGGTGTTAAAGAAGGGAAACCCAGATAAATATGATACGAAAATTGCTATGATGAATGATGGTTATGATGAATATTTAACGTAGTAAAATCTTCTCCTAGTATAGGAAAAGTAGTTGAGGACTCAGATGAAACAGTTCCGGCGTATTATGTCAGGACATTATCAACACTAATTATTGTCACGAAAATAAATATTACTTGTTCCTCCTGGTAAAATGATATCCCTGGTTCACTTCTGTGTTGCTTGTATAGAAAACAATAGAGGATATTTAATAAAAATACTGGGCAATATTCGTAAAAATAAGCGTCAAATTTCAACGAATTTTACAAGCAGTGCTGCTATTCAATCTTCACGATTTGTCTTTTGCCCTGATATGACCCTCGTGTCGTACACACCGAAAAAAAATCGTGCTCTTGCTATCATTTCAATGCTTGGATGGAGCCATTAATGATGATGAAGTGGAGAGCCGGAGAGTATTTGCACGCATAATTCCATTAAATAAGTAACCAACAGTTTTTATAAACTGTGTCATGAGTAAATCAAAGCAAAAAAAACCATTCGATGGCTGATGCGAAATATCTAATGCATACTGGGCCATGCCGGTATGAACGCAATGCTCCTATATTCTCAAATTAATCGCAATAAAAAATAAGAAGGATTTTGAAAAATGGGCATTGTCGCACATAAAACCTTATCTGCAGCAACGACGTTTGAAGATGACATTACGTGCTTCAATTAGGACCTCTATGAGGAAATTCTACAAACTGATGTGCCTGCAGTGCAGCAACGCAAATTGCTTCAAAGAAAGGTGAGATGAAACTTATGCTCGAGGAAAAGGGACAGAAAGACGAGACTTCTATGCTAATCATGCAGCACTTCGATGAGCGACAAGCATAGAAGTTATCTGTGTACCTACAGCCTGCACTGGAATGAGAAATTAACTTCTTTCCAATAATATCTGAAAATTTATATTTATATTGCCAAAACATATAAATTGGAAATCTTTTTTACTGACATTAAAAGTGTGGATAAAATGTTCAACAAATCTCAGGAAAATTTCTGTTATTTCAAATGTTACAATGAACATATATTTTGGGGAAAAATTATTTATAACAATACTTTATATTCACTTCAAAATACCATTCTTAAGTCGTTAAATTTTTTTTATGTTTATTCAAAAATAAGCAACAATTAATGACATTCACTAAAATTTACCAAGTGACTAAGGAGAATTTCCTAAGAATATTAGGAGAAAACAGAAGTCTGCTGAAAACTTTGAAAGGAAGATTTCATTCGGACTATTCAATGGACCCTATGTTGGGACATGAAGAAGTTGGGGCATGTCCTGTAGAAGACTATCATTGGGGGAAAAGTAAAAAGGAAGAATGGCTAAGTGAATCTGTTAATGAGATATATAGAGAAAGTGGTTAATGATGTGATATATGTGAAAATATGGGGAGATTAGGTGATAGGAGAACTGAGCCAAATAATCTTAGGATTTCTTATGAAGATCTTTTGCGAAACTTATGTATGCATAAAGAGCTCAACAATGGGACTTTGTGAAGGGCTACTTACTAATTTAAAAGCATCATCAAAGCAGCATAAACTACTGACTTCATTCGGAAAGAGTTATACATATTAAACTAAGAGCTTTAACCAACTTAGCTGTACAACGTGATGACATACAATTCCGTAAGATCAGCAGTTGTGATGAAGTTAATTAATCTCCAATGTCAAGCATTTGAATAAGTGATCGGTGACTTACGAACACAAATGTTTATGCTTGGAAAATTATATATTGATTTTTCCCAAGTAAAAAGAAAAATACAGCTAAATGGTGCTTTTAATGCCGGGAAAATTCATTGGCATACACGAGTTGGAAGCAAAGAGATTTGAAAAAATGGACGTCAAACGTAATGTAATACAAATTGATACCAGTGAAAAATTTTATGGATATTCCTAGTGAAATAGAGGGTTATAACATTACTTTTTAAAACACTAAAAAATGTTAATTCTTGAAAGATATTGCTATCCTTTTTTTAAAATAAATTTGATTTCACGCTTGCTAATCTTCTATTATTTTCCTTATCTATTATTTCCCTATACTTATTAGAATTTAATTGCTAAGTCTCAGAGCAAAGCTAGGTTCCTCGGTGCTCCTATATTATAAATCGCGTAATCGCCTAATTTGTGTGCTTCAATGCTATGGACTATATCAGTGGACTATATATAGTGGTGAAGGTGAAGGGTAATCTGGGAGCCTGAGAATACCCAAAATAATGACAGCAAAACATTTACTATTTTTCTCAGGACTATGATGCATTTTCTGTTGCCGAGAAAGCAAGGGAAAAAGAAATTTAGGCTATATTTCCGCACATTGCGTTGCGTTGAAGTGTTTTTTATGTTTTGGAGGCTTGGGAGGCTGGCTGCTGGTGGACTCCAAATGGCCAGATGACGCACGCGCATATGCTTATTCACCACCGCTCATTTAAATCTGAGGTGCCGTGATTCTGGCATACTGAGAGCCTATACACTCGCTAGTTCCTGCGCCCTTCGGAGTCTCAGCGAATGGTGAAAAGAGGGCGAGACGGAGGGAAATTAGGATAGGTTGATTTTGGATGAGACAATTTCGTAATTAGCGTGTGCATGTTTTCTTTGTTTAGTGGTCGCAAAATAAGAAGCCTACTTAATGATAGAACAGTGTAGTAATCTGGTACTACTTTTTATGAAAACACCATTTTCATCGTTGAGTTATGAAGAAAGGTGTGCTGTTAAAGCTAAGAGACCAACGCCTCAAATCAACATTGTGCAAAATGATGGGCATCAGTGTCTTAAGTTTCAGTTGCACTGGTATGAGTTGTACGAGTGGCTTACGGCAAGTGCAACGACAGGAAGAATGTATTGTTACGTATTTCTTCTGTTCGGTGGTTACAGCAAAGAGTGGTGAGAATCGATTGAGTCAAAATTTCCTACGCAGGGCACGAAAACATCAGTTATGAAAGATACGTATCCTAAATTGGGAACAATACCATCTTCTGGGGAAACACAGAATTGAGCGTGCGTTATCTGAAGCGGCTAGGCTTTCAAGCGTGAAATATAACAATATGGTGAGTCGTAATAGACGATATGTTGGTAGGTATGTTAAGGGGATATGCTTCTTAGCAACACAGGAGCTCGTGTTTCGTGGGCATCATGAGGGTGAGTATTCAAGAAATAAAGGAAATGACTTGGAATTGTTAGACATTCTTACACAAGAAGAACAGTTCGTGAGAGAACAGAGTCCACATCGGGCTTTAAATTAACCTAGATTGAAATTCAAAATGAACTAATTGAATGTGTAACATTGGTGATTAATGAATCGATTCCAAAAGAATTAGATGCATGCCCATTTGTGTCAGTACAGGCATACGAAACACTCGATGCATCCTGTCAGCCGCAAATAAGTATATTAATTCGCTACTGCGTGAATGATTCTGTCTAAGAACGTTTGATAGGGTTGTTTGATGTATTAAAAGACAAAACCGCCAAATTTTTAGCCGATGTAATTCTTTATACCATAAAAATTATAAAAATGGATACAAAGTTGGTCTGTCTAACATATGACGGCGCTTCAGTAATGGCAGGTCTTCATGGTGGTGTTCCGGCCACAGTAAAACAAAAATATCATCGTGCTCTTTTCATTTACTGCTACGCCCACATACTTAATTTTGAACTTCTGCACTCTGCAAAACAATCAACAAAGTCCGTCTTTTCGTGTGCGTCTTTCACACATACTTCAGCAAAGCATTCTAAATATTTCATCTTCTGATAGAATTATGTTTCAAACTCCCCCAAGCAAGAACACGCTGGAATTATCATTCGAGGGCAACAGCAACTATTGCAGCACACTTTAATGAACTGAAAAAAGCTCTTTCTCACATTGCAGAGAATGTTGAATGCTGGGATGGGGAGTCATACGGTCTATTACGGAGGCTAGAAAATCCAACATTTCTGTTGCTACTTGTTTTTTACCAAAAGATCTTTACATTATCAGACCATTTGTTTAGTGTAAGTACATCAGGGAAAATCAACAAATAATGTTACTCTTTGCAACTATGAAATAAAACTGACTATTAAAAATATAAGATGTCTCCGGAATGATGAAATTGTCGAGGAATGCATCAATACGAATAAAGGACTGAATGACAACAACCAGGGTGGACTAGACACGTATGACTCATTAAGAATAGTGGGAATTATTGACACTATAGTGGTTCAAATAGAATCTCGTTTTGAACATATCAAAACCTTTAATTTGCAGAATTACTAAATGAAAAACAGTTAGGTAGGTAGGTTTGATTTAAGGTGCATCGACAACTTAGTTCATACCGCACCTTCGCATGCTTATTCCTGAATATTACTTATAACACAACAATTCTTTCATTTGCTATTATAGGTCTGTCTATACACAGTATATCATGTGTGTAACGTATTAAAAGGGGAAAATCTGGTCATATTTTTGTTTGTATACGTTAGGACTTTGTCAATTTCCTTTGGGTTATCTCCCAAAATAGTTTTTAGTTCTCCAGACATTTTGAGACGGTTCCGGATATCTTGGTACTTCGTGCAGTCTGCCAGTATATGTCTTACCGTCGAAATGGAATCACAGTCTGTGCATATTGGAGGTTCCTTCTCCATAGAGAAGAGGAAAGAGTGAGTCAAGCCTGTATGTCCGATTCTGAGCCTTGTGACTATTACCTCCTCTCGTCTGTTGTCCCGGATCGAAGACTTCCAGGCTCGTGTGTTGTCTTTTATGTGGCGCAACTTATTCGATATTGTGTTGCGCCATGTCGTGTTCCAAATGGCGAGGAATATATTCTTTATGTATAGTTTTAGGTCCTGATATGGGATAGTCGCTGAATTAATTTCTTCCCTATTGAGGGCTTCTTTTGCCAATACGTCCGCTGCTTCGTTCCCGTGAACACCAACATGGCCTGGAATCCAGAGAAACCTAACACTTACTCCTTTGGCGTCAAGCGACATGATGGAGGATAGAATGTTTTGGAGCAAGGGATGAGTTGGACAGACACTACGAATGGCTTGAATCGCACTTTTGGAGTCGGAGCAAATCAGAAATTTTTTATTCCTTGCTATTATGGCGTCCAGCGCAACTTTGATCGCGAATAACTCCGCCGTGTAGATAGTGCACCACGGGTGTAACTTGAAGGACGCTGAGCCTACGTCTGGTGATACATAGGCGCATCCACATGCGGAATCATTTTTGGAGCCATCGGTATAAATTTTTCCGTGCGTCTCGAAATAGTTTATTGCCTCCAGTGCTCTGACTCGTAGTTCGCTTGGAGTGATATTAGTTTTGAAGCCCAAGTAATTTACCAAGCATTGCGTCTGGGGATGCTCCCATGGAGGATATTTGAATTTTCCGTTGGATATATATTGGGAAATTCCATACCCAAGTCGTCAATGAGATTTTTAAAACGAACGGCGACAGGCTTAGTAGCCCTGAGTCGAGAATTAAAAACGTCTAAAAATCGAGGTTTAAAAAGTAAGTTGAAACATGGATGGTTCCGTATCGATAAAATCCTGCAGATATAGTTGCTCATCAAAATGTTCCTTCTAACCTCCAGGGGAGGTTCTCCGGCGTCAGAGTATATACTAGCAACTGGGCTTGTTCGGAATGCTCCAGTCGCCAGTCTTAGACCAGAGTTATGTACGGAATTGCTGGGTTTAAGGTAGCTGCTACGCGCAGAAGCATACACAAAACTACCGTATTCTAGTCTGGACCTTACTAGGGCCGTGTAAATATAAAGCATGGTGGTTCTGTCGGCACCCCACGAGGATCTGCTTAAAATTTTTAAAATATTTAAAACCTTGGTACATGCGTTTCCCGCCAATCCAATTTTTTGTCAAATATAACACCTAGAAAACGATGTGTATCCACGAATGGTAGCCTATGACTGCCAAGCTTTAGATCTGGCTCATGAAATATGTTTCTTCGCCGATGTATATGCAGGCATTTAGTTTTTTCTTCCGAGAATCGAAAGCCATTTTCCAGGGACCACTTATGGAGACGGTTTAAGGTCATTTGGATCTGCCTCTCGGCAGTGGGTATTGTGGATGACCGGCAAAATATTGCCAGGTCATCAGCGAAGAGAGAGCCCATCACGGGTGTTGTCACATAGTCCACAACGCTGTTTATTGCAACGGCGAATAAAGTTACGCTGAGAATGGAGCCTTGAGGAACTCCGTTCTCCAGTACGTGGGGTTTTGATACCACGTTCCCTACTCTAACTCTAAAGGAGCGATTGTTTAAAAAGTCATTCACGAATATGGGAAGATTACCTCGGTAACCCCAATCATATAACTATTTTAAAATTTTGTACCTCCACGTGGTGTCGTAGGCTTTCTCCAAATCGAAAAAGACTGCCAAGACGTGCTGTCGACAGAGTAGGGCTTCTTGGACGTAGTTCTCGATCCTTACCAAGTGGTCCAGCGTCGACCTGCTTCGTCGGAAGCCACATTGGATGGTTGACAGAAGGTTACGGCTTTCCAGGCTCCACATTGGGCGTCTGTTGGCCATCCTTTCTAGCAGTTTGCACATGCAGCTGGTCAGGGAAATTGGGCGGTAACTACTAGGGTGTGACTTTTCCTTACCCTGTTTGGGTATGGGAATTATTAAGGATTCTCTCCAGTTCTCGGGAAAGACCCTTTCAGTCCAAACTCGGTTGAAAGTGCTGAGTACCTCTGTCATATGTGAATATGGTAGATTTCTAAAAAAGGAGTTGTGGATCAGGTCACCACCTGGTGATGTATCTTTCGTATCTTCGATTGCAGATAAGAGCTCCCACAGAAAAACAGTTACTGGCATACAATGCATCATTTCCCACAACGTAATTGAGTGGCCTGATAAAAATGTACCCATTCTCTAATAGTGAACAGCAAGAAAATGAACTAATTAATGTCTATTCAGACGGGAGTAAACACTTGTCTGCACATTTGTTACTTAAATATCTTGTTTACATTGTCCTAGATGAAGTGTATCAAGAAATCGTGTGAAACATAAGACTGATTCTGACATTTCCTGTATCAACTGCATCGTCCGAAAGAAGCATGAGTACATTGAACAGAGTGAAGACATTTTTAAGAAACTCCATGACGGACGCGAGGGTAAGCAATTGGAGCACCCTGTGGTGGAAAAGGCTCTACTGAACAGCCTTTCGAGAGACGAAAGTTTCAAGGAACGCGTCATCGACACCTTTGCCCAAAGGAAAACCCACCGAATCAAGTTGATCTACAGGCAACATTAAGTTAAGTTTATAGCCCCTCAGTGCTCATCTCTGTGCATGGTTGGGTACCCGAATTTTATTACCACTTAACAGTGAGGTGAGAGATAAAGAAGTGAGAAAGCATTCTTGAAGCATCTAGAGTTCTCTTCGAATGCAATGAGTGTTCAAAAACTCGTTTTTAAAAATCTGTCGACATCCGCCGGAACGGAGGGTTAATGCCCATTAATAATGGTAAAGTAGTCGCCGATATGGTTTACCGACGTGGCCTCTATCCGGCTGAGCCAAATTGCCGTGGATAAGATAAGTTATGATTGAGACGTCGATGAAGACACAAGCGTTGCACCTACGCTAATAGAAAGCAAAGTTGCAGGGCAAATGCCGAAACGGCTTGGCGTGTTCCCAGGTTGTAATCAATTGCTATGAAACTAAGTTGCACATGAAAATAGGTGGCAGTAATAACAGCTTCGAATGAAGATATCCGGTGAAATCGAGAGCAGTAATTTCTTGATATATTTCCGAGTAAACAAAAAAAAATTGTAGTTGTAAACCACGTAAATGAAAGATAAGGAAAATTTGAATTTTTATAAACAACAAAGCACAGATAATCATAACTCGTAATAGAATTAAATAACATTTATAGATTATGACGAATGAGCATTGATTGAAAAAATACCTATATATTTTATAAAGTGTAACGCATCTAGTAGCGTGGCGCCTGTCAGACTCATGAACATTTCAAAAACCCTCGCTTGGCCCCCAGCTATAAATTTATCTGATATGAGTTACTAAATGGTAGAAAAGTCAAAATGAGTAAGGTACTTAGAAGAAAAAACTATTATACGCACATATTTGCCGAAGAATCACAAAATAATATTGACTAGCGCCCAGCAGACGCCACGTGAGTAGTGGAGGAATACCCCGGTACACAATGTGTTAAGTCTACTGAATTTTATCTGTCGACAGTGAACCAAGGGACATGTTCTTGAAAATACATTGAGTGGCTAAAAAAGTATTAAATTCTAGATAACGCCCATAGGAAATTTACGTAGAGTTCTTTTTTACCTCTTCAGGCAGTGAGTCTTTTGGAACATGAATTAGAAATAATAATCCTATGAGATCGAGACAAGTACCACAGGGGGAAAGATTTAATAAACATTTTTATTCTGGTGGTATTATTGTTTCGTAAATCAAAATCACTAGAATTAATATAAAATACACAAAAAATTGTAAATATTCTTTTGTTTTCAGCAATGCGCGCCTTTAACTACGGTCGCTATTCCTAACACCCAGTTCATGTATTTTCCCCTAAATATTTACGGAGATTTCATGCCTATATAAAACAAATTGAGAGGATAATATATTCATGCACATTCAAGCCTATTGTCTAAGTTTATATTTTTTTAAATTTCGATGCAAATGATTATACCAGTAAATATTTTACATAAACACGAAGATCCCGCGCCTCAGTTACAGCAGCCGGAGCGCCGCGCGCTGTCGGAGGAAGAAGAGGCTGATTCCCCGCTAGCTCTTCCCCTGAGAGACACTCTCGTCGCCAGGCCTCCGCCGACGAGATAATTTCTCGCCAGGTTCACGCCTGAAACTTACAATTCACCTGTTCTCATATTAATAGTGCTCGCTCGGCACTCACGCCTTGAACGAAGCTCTCTGTATTTTTACCCTATGTCGCTTTTGACGCTAAATTAAAGATTTTCTCTGAACCCCGTTGCGTTAGTTATTTCCGCTGCACATCGACCTGCACGCTCCCTCTCCCTGCAATCATGCAAGTGAGTAAAAGTGAGATCCACATAGCTGTAACATAATTACTCAAATTTATTACACACAACTGCACCACTACTCCCCGTTTTAGGCGCATTTGCCTCTTCAGGGCTTGTGATCAGTGGTATTAAAAGCAAAAGTTATATGAAAAGAAAACAACGGAAAAAATTGGAAGAACAGGATTGTGAAATGGACAAGCACTTTTCTTCTGGAAATGGCATGAATAGATCGGTGTTTACTCAAGGCGTGAGGGAACACAACAAAACATCACGTCATCAAACTCACAAGTGAAAGTAATGGGTGAGTGTTAATATCTAATTTTCTATCTTAAGGACAAACGCATATTTACAGCTCCACCATGGTTTATATTCATACAGCTTTATCGCTGAATTAAAAAAGCTGAATTCAACATCAGTTTCGGTCCGTTTAGGCAGGACGGAGCTCACCAAAAACTATGCTCAGTGGCAAGTGAACTTCACATATCAGGGTGGAAAGGGGGACAGTTCCATTTTCGGCATGACCTGCTCTTTCACAGGTAAGAGAGACTGATTTTTACTAGACATTGTAACATGTCATTTACCAGCCATGTGAAGCATGGGATTCAAGGAGCTGCCATATTAAATTTTATCAGGAGAGTTTATACAGAGTCATAGGGAAAAATGGCGTCGGGCTGTACAATGGCTAAGGATGTCGTTACTTCAAGGCACTCAAGTCTTCATATTCACCATAATGACAAAAACATAAGCCACGGAAGCTGGTAATCAACTTATGCAGGTGCCACGTGTATGCAGAACAGAACAATTATCAATCATGACAGTAATTCATGATAGGCTTAACCTTTTCATAAGAAAAATTCTCTCACGTTTACAATCCTCACGTCATTTACATATCCCAATGCTCATCTTTCTTGATCTTCCACCACAGCCAGATCTCAGCTGCCAAAATTGGAGAACCATCCTTTATTTGTACGCTGCAGCTATTTCCCCTAAATATTTGTTTATTTAGTTTTCATGTATCTTAATAAATCATTTTGCTGTGGAAACAGAAACCATAAAAATTTCGATGCTTTTTAGGCAATGAGTTTGAAAAATCGCTAATATTTTATGAGCTGAAGTTTTTCACAGTTTTCATGATTTACATTATTTATTATTAACCTAATTGCCATAACTTCACACCTTGAATTTTATAAAACTTGCTAAAAACTGCATTACAAATGCTAAAGACTTTAAATTTTAATGCGTCTTAAATTGAATAAAAAGAAGGGACTAGCAGGCCTGTTACCTGCTTTGAAGGCACTTTTCATAAGCATTTCGTATGCAGATAAAAGGAAATGGTTATTTTATAAATAGAGTAATGTGTCCCATTCTAATTATCCAATGTTTTTGTACTATTTTCTACACCATATTTTCATTAAATGTTGTCTCCCACTCACAAAAACCACGTTTTTTTGCATTTTTCTCTGCACCACAAATTACTAAAAATCCTAAACTGCTACCAAATCATAAGGACAGAGAATCCATATTCAACGCACCAAGCCTCTTTCTTTTAGCTCAAAACGTGAGAGAGAACAAAATAAAACGGATGCAGGATTACTGACTGACACGCTACAAAATTAATATATATTCGAATTAACCTCCTGATTTAGCAACAAACATTTATATATAATAAACGCTTTATAATCTTCTTTCAACTATTAGAAAAGTGCTTCAAAACGCTTAGCTTTAAAATATTTTTCATTTCACATTTCATACACAAGATCGGGGCCGGTAGGTAAAAATTGTTTTATTTCACTATCTGCACATAGGAAACGTAAATTAATATTTTCATGCGGACAAAATTGACTGATGAAAATAATTTCTCCCTCTTCAACTTCTTCAATCCAATTTTTGCCCCTTCACCAAAAAAGTAAACGCATTTATTTAGCAGCGTAAAAAAATTTGCATGGCAACTGATTTCCCATGCTAAAAGATAGGGAAAACACTAATTTTTCTCTTGCATTTTTCTCTGTGCCAAAAACTGCGAAAAATCCAAAACTACTAACAAATCATACAGACAGAGAATCTACACTCAACGAACCAAACCTTACTCTTTTACCTCAATAATTGGGAGAGAACAGAATAAAACGGATACGGAACAAAATTAATATATGTAGATGATCGAATTCGGTATTTTAAAAATTTAATGAGGATCATCAAAATTTAACGGTCAACCTAAACAACGTTCCTTTATAGCAAGTCACCTTACTTAATACCAAAAGCTGTTTATTCGTTATCGATGTCAAGATAAGAGAACGAGAACAGATTACCTAGTTTTCAGATATTGGATTTGATAGGGTTAGACTGCCAGAGAGGGAGGCAAGAGAGAAAGTATTGGGATGGAAAGGTCATGTGATTGTTGATGGTAACAAGCCTGAAGGCAGAACAAATTGATGAACGGATAAAAATAGGAGACTTTTATTGGCACAGGGTAGAATGACGAATCCTAGGTCGTAGGGTGAAAAGGAGGAGAAGAACGAATAACTTGGCTCCAATGACAAGAAGTTGGAAGCGAACAGTGATCAAGGTCATGGACATCAAGTGAAACTTTGGTGGGTAGAATTCTATGCCCATATAAACCTACCTAAATGGGTGAAGAGGTAAGATAAAAATGTATTTAACGAGAATGCGCGGGTCACGTACACGTATTATTTTCGATTACCGCGAAGGTATCAATCCACTTATGGTAATCGTGCAACTACAGGCCACATCCGAGTCTTAAAGTGACGATAAATTCCACTTTTCCCAAGAACTTCATACCATAGATTCATATTTACTATACTCCCAATTCTATCGTGGTACATATGACATGCATGCCTTATGATCACCCTATCATCCAATGTTGTAGCATTTATTTTAAATCAGAAAAAGAAAAACTGACAACTTACGGGTGGAAAGTTTGTACTTATAACAACTGATGAAACTGTAGGGCATGCACCTACGCTGAAAATCTGTCCATGACATTCTTTCTTAATAAACACGATCAGGAAAACGAGGAAGGATACGATAATGGAGGCCATCATGAAATATTTGATATTTCTTTGGAGAATACCTATAAGATGAAAAAAATATCACAATTAACCAAATTGTAGTATTTAACAACAAGTTTTTCTAAGTTTTTCTTAGAATAATGTTGAAGACGAATAACAGCTATAAAATAAAGCAAAAATTACCAGTAGCCTTTGGAGCGGCCTCAGCAATCTGTTCACCTCGGTGTATCGAAGAAGAATGGTGGTCACTAAACACCGGGGAGAGAAGAAAAAGATTTTTGGAGGATGGGATCTCGTTCCGGGAGAGATAGGGAGAAAGGAGCTGCTATTGATGCAATCAGGTAGGCAATGAACTTGGAAACCGCTCAACGAAGCTTGTGATCCTTCCTTATTTAACGCCACTGTCCCATCGTAGAGATGAAAGAATGGTTTCATCAGCATATTCTTAATTTATTATCAGGTAATGGCAAAGGATATTACCATTATCCTGTTGTAAGATGGAAGAATTTTTGAAACTGGTGGAAATGTATGTTGGTACTCATTTGGAGAAGAGAATGTAATATTACTTTGAGTTCTTTTGGGTCTCTCCTTCTTTTGAATAGGAGATTAAAATATGCGCGTAAGCAAAAGTAGATGAAACAATTGCTTACGTGATCTGAGAATTATCTTATTACCTAGGGCAATTAAACACGCTTAACTGATTCAAGCGAGAGCAGTTGAAAGAAATACTTGGTTGTGTTTCTATCCCTGACGTTTGCAATATGAAATCAGTAAGACGTGGCAGCAAGGATCAAAGCAAGGTGGTAGCGCCGCGGGTATTAGAATATGCCTTTTAAAAGGCCATCAAGAGTACTGTCATAGGTGTGATGTAGATTTATGTATTTTTTACTATATGGTTGAATTTTTATGAGTTTATTTAAAATGCTGGAAAGAATAATACTTTTATTCGGTATGTTTCACTTTTTTTATTTTCTATTTTATCTCCGAGTTCACTACATATAGGCTCGATGATGACTGACCTTTGGTATTGTCTTTTCTCCGATGCCCACATGTGTTTCAGCGCAAGGGTTTTCATCACCATCCTAGTTTCTCCGATGCAAAATGTCAGATAGTACTCAACTTTGTTCAGTTGTCCAGGTATTTACCTCACTAGTGCGTCCCCAATTTTAGTCACACAATTGCATCGTGTGACTACTTCACATTAGTGCAGGATGGTGTTGAATGTAACCGAAATTCCCGAAGCAAATGGAATAACGGCTAAGGCTTTGGCATCCGTTCCTCGCATGTCGTTCTTCTCTATCGGTCCCATACGGGCTGATTAATTCATCTAGCGGTTTCGCTTAAAGTTGGCATGAGGTATTTCTTCTCTGCTGGATGTTTTTCGCACATCAGAGTGGGCGTCCAGCCGAAAAGTGTGGCTATCAGTCTTCTGAGTTGGGTGGTGATGTAATGAGGCATTTAAGCAGTGGTCAGTGTGTTTAACTCCTGAGAACTTAGATTCCCAATACGGTAGTGAAGACGGTATCTTGGATTTACGGTAAACTGTTGTCTTGGAGAGCGAACGAACGGGATGAACACCCGTTAGTAATTGAGAAGTATAATATGTAGTTAATTTGCTTATATATAATGCGTGTACCACGGTAAACCGGCTCCTAAGAAGGTTTATGAAAACCTCTTACCCATGATCTTTTTTCAAGGAAAATATTAAGTGCTAACCAAATCAATATCTGTCTGCGCATTTTATAGACCCCCAAACACTGATGTTGAGTCATTATTAGAACTGGGAAACCAGATAAATACTATAACGTCCCGTAACAGCGAACGTAATATAATAATAGGTGGAGATTTCAATGCACCATCAATAGACTGGAGAACATACTGCTTCAAAGCTGGAGGAAGGGACAAAGACATTTGTGAGACTCTATTAGATGTTTTCTCCAATAACTCCCTGACACAATTAGCTACAGCACCTAATAGAGGGGACAACACTCTTGATTTACTGGCAACCAATATCCCACAACATGTGACAATGATTGACACGGTTGATGGAATCAGTGACCACAAAGTTATAACTGCAAAACTCTCGCTATCTTTAGATAAAAATTTTAAACAAAAAAGAAAGTTTTACATTTTTAAAAGAGCAGACTTTGCTAACTTTAAAATTTATTTAAGAGATTCCTTATCGGATTTCAAAAAGTCTTCCATAAAGGTATGTACCAACGATTCATGGAAGTCGTTCATTAATATCATGCGCTCTGGGATCAACAGATTTATCCCTTGTAAATTCAAAAAAGAAAGCACTGAACCTAGGTGGTACAATGCCGAAGTGAGAAAATCCCTGAGACGGCAGCGAATATGTCATGCTAAAATGAAAAAAATTAGTAAACATATGCCCACTGATGAGCGTAATGTAATTATTGAAAATTATAAAATTTCAAAATCCACTGCAAAGTCAGCCCTTAGTAATGCATTTGCAGAATTCAAAAGAAAAACACTTGGGGAACAATTGAAAGAAAATCCAAAAGTCTTCTGGCCGTACGTAAGGGAAGTGCAAGGCCATAAGTCTGCCGTCCATTCACTTAAAAATGATAGAGGTGAAATGACCACAAACACACTCGACAAAGTTAACTTGCTAAATTCCTTCTTCCAAACCGTTTTTAACCCACCTTCCGGGGATTCAACTGTCGTGTTACCTGACCTCTTTCAGCGGTTGATGCAACCAATTGACATTTCCTGTAATGGTATTGAAAAATTACTTAAAGATATAAGCCCCAACAAATCTCCTGGCCCTGATCAAATTCCCTCCCGCGTGTATAGAGAGTTAGCATCCGAAATTTCCCCCTACCTTGAAATAGTATTTAATAAATCCCTGACCGAACACGTCGTACCGATGGACTGGAAAGCAGCCGATGTAACACCCATTTTTAAAAGTGGCGATAGGGAGCAGCCATCTAACTACAGACCTATATCCCTCACATCCATTTCATGCAAGGTCCTAGAACATATAATTGTCAGTTCAGTCATGGGACACCTAGATAGCCAGAATTTATTGTCCAATGTCCAGCATGGCTTCCGAAAGAGCAGATCGTGTGAAACCCAACTTGCTCTCTTTTCCCACGATATTTTAGTTTCTGGCGAAAATAATATTCCAGTGGATGCTATATTTCTCGACTTCAAGAAGGCTTTTGACAAGGTTTCTCACAGCAAACTAATTTTGAAGTTAAAATCTTATGGGTTAGACAGTAACATTATATCATGGATTAATGATTTTCTGCATGATCGGGTTCAAAGGGTTGTTTTGGACGGTGTTTCCTCACCGGCAATTAAAGTCACTTCGGGTGTCCCACAAGGTAGTGTGATAGGTCCACTCCTATTCCTTTTGTATATTAATGATATCCAAAAGGTGGTAAAAAGTAAGCTTCGTCTATTTGCCGATGACGCAGTAGTGTACAGGGAAATTCTATGCCCGAACGATAAAGAATATTTAAATATTGACCTACAAGCAATTGAAACTTGGTGTGATACATGGCAGTTAGAATTAAACTTTAAGAAATGTCTTGTAATGAATTTTTGGAAAAAGAATAGCTCTCCTCCTACCACTTACAAAATAAGTAATAATAAATTAACTAACGTGGAATCCATTAAATATCTTGGAATAAGACTGACAAATGATCTTTCCTGGGGTAAACACATTCGTGAAATAATTGGTCAAGCGAATCGAAAACTGGGTTTCATTAAAAGAGTATTGGGTAAATGTGACGATCATGTACGAGAAATCAGCTACTTTTCCCTTGTTAGACCTCATTTGGAATATGCTGCCAGTGTATGGGATCCCTACGAAATCGGTCTAAGTAATGAACTTGAACGTGTGCAGCGAAGATCGGCAAGATTTGTAAAGGGACGATACGATAATTATATTAGCGTAACCAGTCTATTAAATGAATTGAAATGGGAATCATTGTCAGATCGCAGGTTGAAATTTAGACTTAATCTCTTCCACAAATTCCAAGGCAATATTTTCAGTGATGATGTTAAAAATATTTTACGAACCCCAACTTACTATGGCAGACTGGACCATAATCATAAAGTTAGAGAAATTGATTGCCGAACTGACCGATTCAAAATGTCCTTTTTCCCTCGCACAATAAGAGATACGAATAACGGTAAATATGTCCTATCGGAGAGTAGCAATGAATAGCATTGGTAGCTGCATGTTGGTATGAGTACTTAAAGCTAACCCTACTAACAGAATGTTTTTGCATGTTTTCTTTGCAATTTCTATCATTTTTAAATAGTGTAGTTCTGACTACTATATTAATACTATTCCTTTTTTATGCATGATATGTAGTGCATGTTTGGTGAGAAATCACCCCCTGCCACACACCCTTGTGGTGGCTTGCAGGGTATTATGTAGATGTAGATGTAGATTAATTCATCTAGCGATTTCGCTTAAAGTTGGCATGAGGTATTTCTTCTCTGCTGGATGTTTTTCGCACATCAGAGTGGGCGTCCAGCCGAAAAGTGTGGCTATCAGTCTTCTGAGTTGGGTGGTGATGTAATGAGGCATTTAAGCAGTGGTCAGTGTGTTTAACTCCTGAGAACTTAGATTCCCAATACGGTAGTGAAGACGGTATCTTGGATTTACGGTAAACTGTTGTCTTGGAGAGCGAACGAACGGGATGAACACCCGTTAGTAATTGAGAAGTATAATATGTAGTTAATTTGCTTATATATAATGCGTGTACCACGGTAAACCGGCTCCTAAGAAGGTTTATGAAAACCTCTTACCCATGATCTTTTTTCAAGGAAAATATTAAGTGCTTGGGGGAATATTTCAAACCCGCAACCGTTTTATCTGCCAGGCAAGCTTGCTACCAATATGGTTGTCACAATACGTGAAATGATTCCGCACAAGCAACGGTCAGATAAATATAATTCAACGAGAAATAATTAAGTTTGAGAAAGAGATTGTATTTACCTTGAAACGCGATATAGAGAAACAAGCACTTGGAATTCAGATAAAATTTAGCGGAGAAGATACATCAATTGCCTACATTTACTGGCCAGAAGGGAGAGGTGAGGAAGGAGGTGTGAGTGGGAATGGCTTTGGAGAGGGCAGAAGAATATGTTGGCTTTTGGTTCTAATACAATGAGTACATTGACCTCGGAGAGTTCGTCGACCCTAATCGTCTAATCGTGTGCCGGACACATCTCCTAGTAATGGGTAGGAGAAAGGCCAAACTAGTTTTGTGAGAAGTGGTTCGGCGGGAAATAAAATACCATGGTTGAACTAAAACAGGAAGCACAACGCTGGAAACATACTGGGAGCGACAGACTCCTTAGCTCCAGAACTGGAAATGTCGTGTGCCGGACGGTTCAAACAATTGGAAACCTGCGCGTAAAAAGAGCAACGAGAAAGCAGAACGAAGGAGTGGGTGACCGGGGCAGGATGATGATTCTCTTTAATTCAAATAATTTTTTATTATTTGAAAGTATAAGACATAACATTGAGTATACAACAATTTTAAGTATTATGTATTGAAATGAAATGGTCATCATAGTGAAAATATTTGTTCATAGTAACCTTTACAGCTGTTTTTATTGTTATTATTAGTGTTTTTCATTCATAAGTCACAAACAAATTTTTCTCCTTCAAAGCACAATACATTCGTTGGAAGTTGGCGCTGATGTCATGGGGGTCGAAATTCTGAGTTGCTTATCTGCCTCATAGAATTCAACATTTATCACTTAGAAACATATATAATTTGTTATAAACAACTCCCTTTTGCATTCCGAGCCTCTTGCCTTTGTTGCTTTATAAATTCTCCTTATATCCTTTGTGGTTCTTTCTAAATGTACATATCATTTATGTGTGGGCTTGTTATATAACTTTCACTGTGCTTATGACTCATCCGTTTTTAACACATGATCTTTCTTTAGGCAATGGCTTTGAATCAAAAATACTTCGGCATGGATTTGCCTTAACGGGAGCAGCACTTCTCGAAGGTCCTGGCACTTTATTTTTCTCTGCCTCATGCTCATCAAGATATTCATTGTGGGTAGGCCTTCAGGTGCTGCCACCTGAGCAATATCATTCCCCTTTCCAGGCTTGTCTATTACAAGAACATGATCTGTGGTTTACACTGTAGCGAAATCATGTTTATCAAGCAGAAAGGGATCATAAGGCTCAATTCCCCATTCTCTGAACCCAATCATTGCATTACCAAATATACCTACCTTGAAATAAGCAGTCCTAAATAGCTCACCAATATTTCTACCAGTAATAGCTTGCCCTGGATGAGTGACAATGATATTGTACAAGCTTGGCTGTAATAGGTTCTAAACGCCAAAAAAATGAAACATCCGTTTGTTGAAGGCGATCGATGGTGTAGAGTGTAAATCCAACCATATTTATGTCCTTTTCCCTGCAAATTTTGATAGCCTCCAGTGTTATGAGTTTTATAATTTTCAAAAAACAAAAAAGTCAGGCTATTTAGCGGTAGGTATTACATTAAGAGTGTTATGTTTAAAAAATGCATATATTTATCCATTTCTCCATCCATTATAAACAATGGCCCACTGTTTCTGGTGGGTCTTTTTCCACCAATACAGGTCGCATCCGTTCTCTTGAAAAAAACCAAAACACGTAACAGGTAATAAGAAGCGTGGTTAATGGTAGTTTAGCGGGGCCGTCGTTCAGGTAGCTAGTGGGACGGAGGTCAGGACCGAGGGTCCACCCTCGGTCTCCTCGAAAATCGACCCTCGCCCATCCCGAGAGCTCAGCCGAGGTAGACCTTTCCCAGCGGGTGGGGTCCTCGGGGAAATTGACCACTAGACATGGTTTATCGAAGTTATAAACTTTGGAACGTATCAACAATTTATCTTCTTCATTGTATCGTTCATTCCAAGACGTCGAAAAACGTTTTTTGATTGATGCTCTACGATGAAAATTAAGGATTTTCCTATTTTTCGCGTAAAAAGCGGATGGGATGTGGCAACGTTGCTACCGGAGAGGGCGAGTTTGGAAAAAGAGAGCGGGAAAAGACAGCCCGTGCGAGTCTTATTCTGGGATCTCAATGTTCGATGCTCCATGTCTCTGATCCATAGAGTGCCTCGCTCCTTTCTTTTTGTTGATTCTCATATTAATTTCCTAAATTACTAGGTCCGTAATATTCCAAGATGTTTACAGGTCCACTTGCCTTTCTGTTAGAACTGCGATAGCCATCTGCGAACCGGAGGCATGTTTATTTCTTCAACATTAACCTTGATTACTTTTATACCAATTTCTTCTGCTTCTCGTTTTGATTCTTTTAGTTATATATTATATTAAATAATAATGGCGAGAGGCTCTATCTTTGTCTAACTCCTCATTTGTTTTGGCTTCTATTTTCCTTCCATCATTCATTCGTACTGTTGTGACCTGATTCTTGCGGAGGCGAGTATTTATTTGTCGTTGTAGTCCATCTCAACTGCTTTCAGTATCTTGAACATCTTATTCCATTCCATGTTGTGAAATGGCTAGTTGATGGCGGCTTTTACATGAGTCACGGGAAAGATGAGGAATTTCAGAAGTAATTATTCAGTGATGACAAATTATTGGCAATTAGTTTTCCTAAGATGGCTAATGGAGGTTACTATCAACGACCAGAGAAGTTGCTAAATGGTGAAATATATATTTGGTGATACTAAACTGCCGTAGTATAGAAATAAAGTAGTTTAATGCTACCATATCATTAAAGGCACCGATGCGGATGTAATTATAGGGACAGAAAGTTGGTTATCAAACGAAATCGCAGATAATGAATATTTTCCAAAATCATTTACCATTTATAGGTTATCCGAGAGGTTTCCTCCAATCTTTCCTTCCATTCTTCGGCTGATTATTTTAGTAAGTGTTTTCGATGCACGTGACAAGAAAGCTACGTTCCTCTTAGTGACTCCTATATGTTCTTCTTTATTGCAGCTAAGGATTACTACACCAATAAATGTGAGTTATAATCTGAGAGTCGGTTAAAGAGCGTATGGTGTTCACTTTGACAGCCTAAAACCAAAAGATTCTTTATATGTGTATATTATAGACTGCCTGATAGCGACGGCAGTTCAGTCTCAGGCCTGGAGAGCAAGAGCAGTAAACTCAATTCGCGCGGAAATGATCGAAACATAATAATAGGTGGAGATTTCATACTTCCGTCCATAGACTGGGACACGAATAGGTTTATCACCGGAGTAAAAGACAAGGAGCTCTGCGAGTCACTATTGTGTACCTTCACAACACACTCAATGCATCAATTGGTAACAGCATCCACCAGAGGAAATAATACCTTCTATTTATTAGCGGCAAATGTACCAGAACATGTTGTAAAAGTAGTAGCCGAGAAAAGCATTTGAGGCCATAAAGTAGTCACGGCTCAATTTTCTCTGAGAGTTAACAATCTCACGAGCCGAAAGGAAACATTTATTTGCTAGGTATCAGGGGCGTCGGAACTATTGTCGCTGGGAGGGGCCAACCTTGAAAAGGGCCCGGCTCCTATGAAAAGGGCCCGCATTTTTTTGCGGATAGGAGGGGGTAGAGATTAGAATTCCACTAAAAGTTCATATGAAGGTGGTAGAATATACGTCAGAAGGGAATAGGCAGGCTGGATACAAGTGAAATTTATTTTTTATTGATGAAGACTCATTTCTCAAGGGCACGGGGCAAATTCTGGGGGAGGGGGGGGGGCGATTGCCCCCTCTTCCCCCCACTTCCGACGCCGCTGCTGGGTAAGGCTTATTATGGTGGTATGAAACAGGAACTGCTCAACTCATTTAATAAATTTCAAGAAGTCAGCATTAGCCAAGATTATGGGTGGTTTTGGTTTACTTTCCTAGATATTACACACTCATCAATTAATATATACATTCAGAGTACATTGTAAAGTGATGAATGGTAAAAGAACACTGTATTTCTCACTAGTAGGACCGCACATCGAGTATGCTGCTAGTATATGGGATCGCGTACAGACAAAGTCAGGTAGGTTTGAAAAAATATGTTTAGATAAATTCAGCATTGTCTCCAAGTTATTAGAGGAACTGGGATAGGAATCGCTATCTAGCAGTAGGTTGATGAAAAGGCTGAACCTCATGCGTAAGTTTGACACAGATAACTTCTCCTAAGACGTCAATAACATATTAATAATTGGAAAAATACATGCCTATGTATGGGATATTTGCCCGGCTTGGAAACTTTCCACTAACTTTCAATAGGCATTCCAGTTCTAATTATAGTTTTCATCGCATAAAACATTAACTGGAAATCCCGTTAATAATCATGCAGAATGTCTTCTGCATTATTTCGCCCTTTCCCTTTGCAGGTTACAATCAAAATTGTGGCTTTCATCATATAAGACAGGATTTTCCGTCGCGGGCACCCGCGTTCAATTGTCATACGAGGTAGGGTATTGTAATAGCACATTCGAAACTGACTTCACTTCGACAGCAGTGCTCTTCGGTTACTGAAGTAATCAGACCTAAAAATCAACATTTTAGGCTCACATTTTTTCTTCAATTAAGAAATGCTAAAATTTACGGCAATTTAGTACTTGTTTCGAGCAGAATAAGAATCTTCTAAGTTTAAGCCTCTAAATGGTGAATTTTTAATTACAACATTTAGGCATTGCAATGAGTAAAAATCGGAACCCTCTCTCCGAAAAAAACTGGTATCCCAATTGAATTCAACGCAGAAATATTTTCGAACATGGGATTAAAAAAATATCAACGTATCGGGATATAACTACTTCAAAACCTATTTATGGACGTTATAAATGACCATGCAAAGTTAGGTTGTGAAAGATTCATCCAGTTACATTGCATAACGGATATATCTTGTTGATTATTATTACTTATTTATTAGATTGGGTAGTGTTTCCTTATTAATGCATGCCCCCTGCCACACCCCCTTGAGGAGATTTTTAAAGGCATCATGTACATTTGCAAAAGCTCACTCCTGTCCATAGATGTTCCTTTGGACTTGGCGATTTTGTTCCTAGTCTGCTACGAATATCTATATGCATGACCCTTACGTTTACATCTACATCTACACGATACCCTGCAAGCCACCGCGAGGGTGTGTGGCAGGGGGTGAAGATCACCAAGCATGCACTACTAACATGCAAACTAGCAACTATATTGTCTCATGCAACTTTATTGTTAGTATCTACAGTATTTAAGGGGTAATACATGCATCATGCACTACAGAATACTCTAAAATATTTCCCCTACCTATCCCTTTCCGCTTCCGTTTAAAACCAAGCAAAACAAATATTGGGAGTTTTTAGAATGGGAGTTAATAGCACCGGACGCGACCCTCGTGGCCTGGAGATGAGAACAAAGGTACGAAGAAACCATGCACTTCTTTTCGGCATACGCGTTCAATAGCGTGGTCGCCCCGCGACGAACTTTCACTTTTCCCCCAATCCTCCCCCAACGGTCTCCTGCTGTGTCCTGGAGTCCCTTCAGTTCGTCACTCGTTCTATTCGGATTTGGCGTCCAAGCTCAAGCACATGTCTAGCAAGGTTGGCATTGAGAGAAGCATTTGTAGATTTAAATACGAGGACATGAACAGGAGTTACTGAAGTCGTTTAATAAAGTTAAGAAAGTTATTTTAAGCCAAAATAGTAAAGTTTTGTAGCATACCCGCTCAGCAGTTAATAAATACGTACCTAATAAAATAAAATGGGGAAACGCAGAACCTAGATAGTATATACTAAGCATAAGTGTGGAAGTCATTGAAATGACAAAGGCAGAGTCAATCTGGATTGAAAAGTTCTCTAACCAATCCATCCATTGACGAGGGAAAGAGATTATTCAAAATTATAAACTAAACTCCATAGCAATTAAAGCATATCGTAGGGCGTTATTTGTATTCAAGAGCATTTCCAGTGGAAATTTGAGGCTCCCCATGTGACTTTGATTGTGTCCGAAATGATAAACCCTCTGCTCTCGCCCACTTAAGAATTCTTTTACCCAACATACGTCTTTATTTATACCAAAACTCTCTAACTTCAAGATTAATTTATCATGAGGAACTTTATCGAATGCCTTTTTAAAATCTAAAAATATCGCATCAACTTCAGTACTGTTTTCGACGTAGACTAATATATGGTGTACAAATAAAGCTAATTGTGTCTCGCAAGATCAAACTTTCCGGAACCCATGTTGGCTGATTATGAGTAATTCCTGACTTTCCAAATGCCCCATGATCGAACTGACTACAATGTGCTCAAATATCTTACAAGAGATTGACGTGAGTGAAATGGGTCTGTAGTTACTAGGTTCTTCCCTATCGCCGTTTTTAAAAATAGGTGTAATGTTAGCTACTTTCCAATCCTTGGGTACTGTGTGGTTCTTTAGTGTTTTATTGAATATTATTTCTTGATATGGGGCTATTTCAGAAGCTAATGTTTTATATACTCTGGAAGGAATTTGATCGGGACCTCGTGATTTGTTTTTACTAATGCTTTTTAACTGCTGCTCTATTCCGCGACATGACATTTTTATTTCGCGCATTTGCTCCCTGAAAGTGTTCGGCGGTGGTTCCACTGCGTTGTGTGACGATGAGTTTAATACGCTTTGGAAGAATGTGTTTAAAGTATTGGCTTTTTCTACACTGCTGGTGACTCTAATTCCTTCATCGTTTTAAGTGTGTGCACTGTGGACCTATTTCCCTGAAGCTCTCTCACATATGACCAAAACGCTTTAGGATGGCTATCTTAATATTCTCCCAACATCTTGCTCTTGAAATGTGATAACATTGCCGACATGATTTCCTTGCTAATGCTCTTGATATATTATAGTTTTGAACTAACTTATTTTTTTTTCCTCTACCGATAGACCCCGTCCTGCATTTTTCATCCTAGCGTGGCATACCCTTTGTCGCCTCAGTGATTTCCTAACCTCCGCGTTATACCACCTTGGCTCTGTATTATCACTAATGAATTTACTAGGTATGTATTTATTAACTGCTTTACGGGTGACCTCAAGAAATTCTCTCCACGAATCCTCTGTATCTAATCCTTTGCTTTGTTCGCTAAATACATTATACGATATCCTAATTCCTCTTTATGAGTTGACGAAACCATCCCCTTTCTAAGATATTGGAAGGCGACTTAAAAAACATACTTTCATGTATGATTGAAGGGAATACGCTATATCAAAATATGAGGAGTGAAATTACAAAAAGTCAAGAACTTCAGCTATCTCCGCAACAGTTAATATCTTGCTATGGAAGAAGCATGACCAACATCAAGCGAAGAATAGCACAGGCCAAGGAGCCTTTCCTGAAGAAGAGGCAACTACATGGCTCAAAAACCATCAGTTTCCAACAAGAAAGCACTCTATCAAGACATTCGTATGGAGAAAGTCACCCTATGGGTCAGAGACATGGGACATCGAAAAACAGTAGAGCAAAGAATTAAAGCTTTCAAACCATAATGCCGGAGGACAATGATGAACATTTTATCGCCAAAATAATGTGAGACACGAAGAAGTATATGGAATTTGGCTGACTCCCATGTACACGCCTCCGTCGGCTAAGAGATATCACCATAATCAGCCTTACCGAGCAAATAAATGTTTCTTTTCGGCTCGTGAGTTTGTTAGCCCTCAGAGAAAATTGAGCCGTGACTACTTTATGGCCTCTAATGCCTTTCTCGGCTATTACTTTTACAACATGTTCTGGTACATTTGCCGCTAATAAATAGAAGGTATTATTTCCTCTGGTGGATGCTGTTACCAATTGATGCATTGAGTGTGTTGTGAAGGTACACAATAGTGACTCGCAGAGCTCCTTGTCTTTTACTCCGGTGATAAACCAATTCGTGCCCCAATCTATGGACGGAAGTATGAAATCTCCACATATTATGAGTTTCGATCGTTTCCGCGCGAATTTAGTTTACTGCTCTTGCTCTCCAGGCCTGATACTGAACTGCCGTCGCTATCAGGCGGTCTATAATATACACATATAAAGAATCTTTTGGCTTTGGACTAGTAATTTAGGAAATTAATATGAGAATCGACAAAAAGAAAGGAGCGAGGCACTCTATGGATCAGAGACATGGAGCATCGAACATTGAGATCCCAGAATAAGACTCGCACGGGCTGTCTTTTCCCGCTCTCTTTTTCCAAACTCGCCCTCTCAGGTAGCAACGTTGCCACATCCCATCCGCTTTTTACGCGAATAATAGGAAAATCCTTAATTTTCATCGTAGAGCATCAATCAAAAAACGTTTTTCGACGTCTTGGAATGAACGATACAATGAAGAAGATAAATTGTTGATACGTTCCAAAGTTTATAACTTCGATAAACCATGTCTAGTGGTCAATTTCCCCGAGTACCCCACCCGCTGGGAAAGGTCTACCTCGGCTGAGCTCTCGGGATGGGCGAGGGTCGATTTTCGAGGAGACCGAGGGTGGACCCTCGGTCCTGATCTCGGTCCCACTAGCTACCTGAAAGACGGCCCCGCTAAACTACCATTAACCAGAAGCGTTAATGACACAAATAATACTAACATTTCTTACTCTACCTGGTGATGAAATTTTGGAAACTCTCTTATTTCCTCAGGATAAAATGACTTTGGTAACTTGGTGAGTCGTACAGTGGACAATTTAGATCCATCTACATTGTAAATGGCAAAAGAAGAAAAATTATGTTTTTGCTTCAGCCCTTTTAAAACTAAGAAAAATTCATCAACACTTGACTTGTAAAAAGCCATTTCTCCAGCAATATATGTTGCCTCTGGTTTCCGTAAGCTGAATTACAATGACTTCATAAAATTAGCCAGCCATTCCTCACCTACCATCACTGAGGAATGGTTGTACTGCAAGATCACATTGTTCTACAAAGTCAAACATGAGTTTTCTACAAGCAGTTTCGTGAATCCAAAAACACAATGTATCCATTTATGTTAATAGTTCTTCAAATTCTCCACCTCTTTTTTACTAAAAATTCTTTAAATATTCCGCCTTGAATTGGCATTTCCTAAAATAAATTACTAAAGCTTAGGGTTTACAGGTTTTTTTAATTTTATGCAATGAAGTTCTGTATGGCCCACATAAAAAAACAGGTATACACTCACACAAACACCCACACACAAATATGTAAATAATCAGGTACATGCCATTCTTTCAATATCTATTTTAATTATATTGCGACGGAGTTTTGCTTCAGGGGTATGGTAAGCATTTGCTTCACCCAAGGAACTCATTCCTCTCTCTTTTGCTTCTAAGAAAGCAGCAGCCATATTGTCTCGGCTTTATTTCCTCTAGAGGGCTTTTGTCATAATTTATTACCATACCTGAATGCCAAAAATTAATAACATTCCTAATGGTAAAATAGTAAACATATTTGCTGTAGGTCAATACGTCTCACTAAAACATGTTATGGAACAGTTTGAGCATCATTTAGCTAAAATTCCTTTAAAATAAATACAAACTGCACATAAACAACAAGAAAATAGTACAAGCACAAGACGAGATCGTCATCTTCACCCAGTCAACTGGCATTTTAAACTTCAATTGATTTTTGTGGTAGGGCTTACACTAGTAAAATATAAACAACAGATTTTGTGAACAGCATATTCTCTAAGGTAGTCACGGATAGTGAAGAATGAACAATTATCCTACATGTTAATCCACGATATATTAGAGTAACTAGTCTATTATGTGAATTAAAATGTTAATCATTGCCAGTGCGCAGGTTTAAATTTAGACCTGATCTTCTAAATAAATTCTAAGTTAATATTTTCAGTGATGACATTACAAATATTTTGCTAACCCCAACTTACTCTGGTAGACTGGACCATAATTACAAAATTAGAGACATTGATTGCCAAAATATCGGATTCATAATGTTTTTTTCCTCGTACAATCATGGATATGAATAGCGGTAAATATATCCAATACGAGTGTATTAATGGATAGCATAGGTAGTTGCATGTTGGTATAAGGACTTTAAGCTAACACAACAAACAGAATGTTTTTGCATGCTTTCTTTGCTATTTTTATCATTTTTTAAGTAGTGAAATTTAGGTTAGTATAATATTACAAATCCTTAGTTATGCATAATATGTAGTGCGCGCTTGGTGAGAGTTCACCCCCTGCCACACACCTTTGAGTTGGCTTGCAGGGTATTATGTAGATGTAGATGTAAAAAGAGTGCTAGGGAAAAGAACTGAAATAGCTGCTAGGGAAAAGGAGGTCGAAATGATGGGTTGAAATCCACCGTCGTCCATACATGCGGGAACCGTCGGACAACGGGACTCATGGTTTACGCTCCCGCAGTGGATGGTGCCAAAACATTCCCCCTTCTCCATTGTCGGCGAGGCATCGTCTCAGTGAAGATCGGGTTTCGGTATTCGGGTGAAAATATTCGGCTAGGTCCCATTAAATTGCGGTACATACGTCTCAACCGTCTGAATCATTACTCCTACCGTTTCCGCTTTTTTAAATTTATATTTTATCGTCTGGGGGTTGGAGGGACTTAAATGGCGCTAGTGTATGTTGGCGCAGTCATTCATGGCTCCCCCGTTGGACGTCTCGGTGGCTATCTCTCCTCCCCCATTTAAAATGACTGTGACGTCACCGAAACAGAGTTCGAGAGAGGGGCGGGGGAGGCGAGAGAGAAGGTGAGTTTATTCCACTTCTCGTAGATTTGGCGTTTCTATGAATCAGACTCCCAGGAATTTTACCTGGGTATGCTGCCATTTCCTGAAAGGTATAAACTTTGATATAGGCAGTTCAAAACGGGAAAACTCAAAACAAGCCATATCGGACGATACGCTCTTCGTGACATTAGGTTGTAAGGATCGAAGCTTTTCCTCAATTTCTCCGTGAATTTGTTCTGCCGAAGAGGAGGTTGAGTCAGCGTTCACCAGGTTGCTTTGCTGTAGTGGTAATGATAAAATTATAGGATTGTATACCTTTTAGGCCCGATTTCAGGTTCATCTGCATCTATATCTACATCTACGCATTACCCTGCAAGCCACCGAGAGGGTGTGTGGCAGATGATGAAGATCACCAAACATGCACTATTGACATGCAACTATGCATGGCCATATGTTATATAATAAGGTCACGGCAGCTAGATGGTTAGTATATACCAACTACTTTTAACGACGACTGAGGAAAGCAGTCCAATTACTTCCACATACCGCCGGTTGTGTGATTGTGTGGGCCGAGATTTGTGACAACATTGGCTTCCATCCCGGCCCCGGTTCCCAGAAGGGATAGACAATCTTCGTCCAAGCTCGTAATCCTTTCTTATACTCACCCACTGCGGACGCCATATTTTTACTTGTCAGTCATTACATGTGTGTTTTGAAGTCTGTTTTCGCAATAATAAGCGCTTCAGACCGGGAGAAAAGGTACAAGGATGGGATTGGGAGAGAAATGGTTCGTCTGCCATTTATACATGGAGTGCTTTCAAGTCTGTTCAAGTCTAATAGGCGCTTCAGACCACAAGGAAAGGTATAAGGATAGCTTTCGGAGGGTGTGCAGTTTCCACAGTCAGTTTCCCATAACGAGAAGCGTCGTTGCTTCTAATTTTTGTTTACGAGGTAAATAATGTTTTTTCTTTGCTTGCAGTTAAAATGAGTTGTTTCCGATTACTTTAATGCAAACAGTGTTCGTTCCAAACTAAAATACTCCTTACACACAAATATTATTTTAAGTTATTGATCGAGTCACCTCCTCTAGAGTCCTCTAATTGGCACTCTCAACAATACTCCCATGCAAGCACCCATGTGGTGTCGCATACACTTCCAGTATGGGAATTTTGAGGCCACCCTTTTTTAGTTCTAGACCTATGGGGAGAAGGGTTTCATCTATTTTTGGAGAAATATGTGACATTTGAAGCATCTCTTGCGATCATACACTAATTAGATATTTATTAAAATATACATGAGTATTACACTAAATGGTAATTATAATCCTAACAGATATCGAAATTACGGAAATAAATAATGTAATACGAAGATTATTAGATGCCATTCAAATGCAAGCAAGATTGCTCTTGAATGGAAAAGTTACGAGATTCGCCAATTAACCTGCAATAACAAGTAGCAAACGTTTAGTAACAAGTAGGGATGGGCGGTTATGAGAAAAAAACCGATGTTTCGTTAATCGGTTATTTTTAACAAAATTAGTCCTTGAGTATTAAAACCTGAGGAAAATAACCAGTTAAATTTAAATTTCATAACCTGTAGTATAACCGAGCCGAGGCCTTTGTAAGCGCGGAGATTGGGTGGTGTTCTATTGGATTTTTTGTCTACAATAACATTGTTATAGACTATTGTTATATAATGATGCATTAATACATTGCTACACAGAAACGATATAAAAAAGATAAAAGATTTTCATTCATAATTATTTGATATGTGCAGAGTTAAAATATCACCTAAGTATCATCAACTAACCTGAAATAAATACAAATATATAAAACCATTTTTTCAAATTAAAATTTATTTCAAATTTAAAATCATTAAGAAATGAATCATAATTAAACAGTCAACTTTTGGTTCGCGTGATTAGACCAACTTCAGGGATCAAAGAAGTTTGGCTAACATGGAACCGCTAGCATTGAATAACGGAAATATTTAGGGATGGGAATCCCGGGAGTAGTGGGGCGGGAGTTTCGGCTATTGATGTTTCAGTGGCATGAGAATGTGGAAGCAATTGGTAGGATTGGAGGGGAGGAAACTCATAAAATACACCCGGATGTGTCAGGAGCAGTTAGCATAGAAGCCGGAACGTTAGTGAATAACTTATTTATTGCTCCGCGGAAGCGACCTCAGAATGTGGACATCTGTAGAGCTGGTTGTTTAGGATATGATGAGAGCACTGAAAAAATAGTTTAACGCCCAGAAATAAGGTAGCACGTCTTCTTTTTCAAAGTAGTAAAGAAAATATTCAATGAGATTTAGGGCGCACTACTATCCACTCCGTTATTTCTCACAAATTGCTTCCAAGTCAGTAATTTGAGCACTCGTTTGAATTCTTATCTTTCCAGAATAACTAATTGAATTGAGTTTATATCGCCCACAGCAAAGTTGACGGACATGATGTATTCTACGCCCTTTGAGGTGGAATAAAAAGGAAAAATTGAGAAAGAGGGATGACCGAGAATTATCAGGCATAAAAAGACATTTTCTTGAATTGGAAGAGATGCTCTTCCTGTCATTGCGAAGCAGAATTCGCCAAGCGTTGGATTGTTTACTCACCAATAGGGAACGTGAGCTAGGATTAGACCGTCGTGAGACAGGTTAGTTTTACCCAACTGATTACCGGTCCTTGCGATAGTAATCCTGCTCGGTACGAGAGGAACCGTAGGTTCGGACATTTGGTTCACGTACTCGGTCGATCGGCCGATGGTGCGACGCTACCATCCTTGGGATTATGCCTGAACGCCTCTAAGGCAGAATCCCCTCTAGCCGATGACGCAACGGTGATTTAAGGAGACCCGAGAGCCGGGAGGCTCGAGATACTTGAATCTCTCTTAGTCGGCGCCCCACGCTTAGAGGGGCGTCGGCATCCGTGCCCACTTGCCGAATGGGGAAACCGGGGCTCCCGGGGGGATCCAGCCCGACGGAATGCCTCCCCCTAGCGGTCGAACATGGGTGACGAACTGAGGACGGCGTCGGGTCTCGGAATGGGGGCGTTTACTCGGGACCGAAATCGCAGTTTTGTGCACGAAACTGTTACATGGAAACGAAAAAAGAATTTTAGTGAAAAAATTAATATTCTAACCACAACCATTCACTCATAAATCAAAAATTAAAATAAGCAAAAGGTGACGCCCACCGAAAAGGCTGCTGTGATAACATTGACGTCATTTTCCTCCCGTCCTTGACTGCTCTTATGGGAAGGGGAGGAAGTGGAGGGGGGTTTTCGGAAGGTCTGCTCGCGCAGATGCTGTCGTAACTGCTCCGATTGGTAGAGCCAGCTGTGTCCCCCCCTTTGCGATAAGGTGAAGTAGCTTCGCGGGCTCAGTTGTGATTGGACGAAGTCGATATACGTCAGAGGTTGCACCACACCAACTTTTCCAAAAGGGTTAAATACATCAGTTTTTCGCCGCTTAAAACTGGAGAAGTAATTGACGGATCAAAAACGGAAAAATACGGGTCTTTTTATTTTATAAACTCTATCATATTCAGCAATACAAAAATATGGTAAACGACCCCATTGTCTGTAGACGACTCCCAGGAGCTAAAATTTGTAGATGCAGCAAATCACCCAGTTGTAAGTTGTTTCCATTGTAAGTAGATATGTTTAACCAAGGAAGGAACCGCTTCTTATAATGTTCTCGTGAGATGCTGTCGGCCATTCCTCAGAGCAGCAGGCAAGAAAGGAAGATTGGTTATGGTCAATGAATACCAGTTGTTTATTAATCAGTAAACTACCAACCTTAGAAATGCCAAAAATCTTTTTGAAACCGCATAAGCCTAGTAGAATATATAATTTCAATAGAAATGCTAATATTTAGCTTTTATCAGTAAGAATAGGTCTACAAGGGTTGAAGGTAGTTTAGATAAGTTTGAAGGTAGTTTAAACAGAAATATGAAAAACATTGTACTGCGTGGGATGCACAACAGAAGTCTGAAAATTGAGTGTTAAATTTCCTATATTATTTTTTATTACGTCAATTCAACATTTTCTGGTACTTTGCTTAAGCTTCAGTACCAAGATAACACTCTATCTTGTATGGAGTGGTTAAAATTATTCTTAGGACGTTGATATTCAAATGTATTCTTGATACCATTTTGATTGATTTGAATATACACAATATAAAAATTTTATGATCACAATAAATGACAGTGTTGATTTTTAATTTGCAGAGGACGTGGTTCTATTACCCACAGCAAGGAATCCTGGTGGAGGCACGGCATCTGCGATTGTGGTTGATTTGCTTTAAGACGTATTGCAGAGTCCTAACTCTGGGAAAGAATTTCTCAGATATCTGCAGTTTCAACGGCAGACTGGATGCTGAAATTTGAGAGTTCTTTTTGCAGTTTTTTTTACAGCCTTAATAACTGCATTTCCTTCCCATAAGGCCACATAAGATGAATATGAAAATGATAAAATACACGATGAACAGAAGATACACCAACCACAGTGGGCCGCGAACTATTTCCTCACACATTCCCAAGACTTATAAAAACACTACCTCATATTCCAAGACACCCCTCAAGAATTGTTTCGCACAGTTGGACATTTTTCCTCCAGCCGTTGGGGCACGGCGAGCCTGGAATCTGACCTGTACCAGTCCGCCCCATTGAAGACACCCCAGTCCCTGGAGGGTTTGCAACCCGCTCACCGGCTTTTTCAGCATGGCGCGACGAAGAGGGTAGTTTCCCTCGCCAAAGAAAACAGATTTCAGTCATTGCGATTCCCGCCCCACTATAAATGCATTCATTTTACGTAAAAGGTTTGAACCGAGAAATGCCAGATTAGTACAGAATTAAATGTTAATTTTAGCACCATTTGAAAAGGCTCAGAAATGGCGGGATGCGTTGTCTTCTTGCTGTCGTAACAGGTACATAGTTCATATTGCAAAGCGTAGGGAAATTCGTCTCCTGAACTTACCATTTTTTTTCAGAGCCCCTCAGCACTGGTGAATATATGTTTATTATAGCCTACGAAAACTATCAAAGTTCGAATGTATCTTCCGTTAAACATGGTATTAATGATCATTTTATAGGCTCCAGGGCATCGTGTTCGTGGAGTTCTCAGCTACTGCGAATCATGCTGCGTTAACTACACGCGACTATGGGCCAACTTTACAGAACGCTTAGTAAATGAACACTAACTGTTTTTAAATCAAGGAGCTGAATAAATAATTTTAAATAAAAAAATTAAAGGTAATCATATTAAATAAACTGAAGAATATATCTCGGATACTAGTTAATAAACTTTTACGTCTTCTGCTTGGAAGCATCCGCTGCACCATCTAGTGGCAGGTAGATGAAAGAGTTTCCCTCCACACGTATGATTCACTGGCATGCAACAGTATGTCGTCCCGTTATCGCGACGTTGATATTTTCCACTTCTTAATCCACGACGCAAAATACTCAACGACATTTTAAAATAGAGCGGTCTAAAATACGTCCTCCAGAGGTTCTAAACTTTTGATCAATATTTATAAAAATAATCGGAAACTACCCTATTAGACGCGTTTTCAGCGCCAGATGAGATGAGCTCTGGCGTAGGTAGTACTGGATGTAGCGCATGGATGAACTTCTCTGAAACAAACCAATTACAGTTATATTCGGGACCTCTGAGAAAGCCTCTGGAAGGAGGTTGTCTTGCGCAGGGTCGTAGAGAAGAGAAGGTCTGGAAACTTGCGGTCCAGGCATGTCCACTTAAAGAAGTCGTTTCCTGCGGAGGCCGATTGGAGGCGTCACCAGTCCAGGAGTGCGACTTCACTACGGACTTTTATACAGAACAGCAGTAATTCCGTATTAATTTACGGTGATAATGAGTTTAACCAACAAGAACCTGTCTATTAATATGAAACTCCATATGCATTGAAAATTTTTAAACTTACACACAGCGCAGGGCAGATAGACAGTCACGCATGTTGAGTGTTAAATTTAGACCACTACCGTAAGATCAGACAGCATTTAAATTCAGATCGCACTGAAAATCAGATAAACTCTTTAAGACTTATATGAGTTGATGGATCCCAAGGTCTAAACGAAAAATAAATATAGTAATTGATGATTATGCGCGGGTCACGTAAACGTATAATTTTCGATTACCATGAAGGTTACGGTGCACTTACGGAAAACTATAAAATAAAGCAAAAATTACCAGCAGCCTTAAAAGCGGCCTCAACAATCTTTTCACCGCAGTGTATCGAAGAGGAATGGTGGTAACTGACCACCGGGGTACGATGAAAAAGATTTTTGGAGGTGGATGGGATCTCGTTAAGGGAGAGTTAGGGAGAGAGTAGCTGCTATTGGTGATTTCAGGAATACAACGACCTTGGAAACCCCTCAACGAAGCTCGTGATCCTCTATATTTATCGCCACTGTCCCGTCATACCGATGATGGAATAGCTTCATTTGCATACTCTCATTTAATATCAGGTAATGGTAAAGGAAATTACCATGATTCAGCTGTAAGATGGAAGAATTGTTGAAACTTGTGGAAATGTATGTTGTTATTCATTTGGAGAAAAGAAAATTATTTTACTTTGAGTCTTTTTTGTTCTCTCTTTCTTTTGAATAGGCGAATTAAGTATGCGCGTAAGCAGAAGTAGAGGAAAAATTGATTTTGTGTTCTGAGAATTACCTTGGAATTACCTACGTAATTCTACACCCTTAACTCATTCAAGGGGGGGCAGTTAAAAGAAATACTTGATTGTGTTTCTATCTCTGACGTTTGCAAGATGAGATCAGTGAGATGCGGCAGCAAGGATTAAAGCAAGGTGGGCAAGCCGCAGGTATTAGAATCTTATCTACATTAGGGTATCAGGTATATCTTATCTATAAGTCTTACCTATGATGTTTTTTCAACAAAAATATTAAGTGCTCAGCGGAAGAATTCAAACCCGCAAAAGATTTGCTGCCAGGCAAGCTTGCTGCCAATACGACTGCTACAATACGTAAAATACGCGCAAGCAACGGTCAGATCAAATGATATAAATGATATTTAAAATTCAAAAGTGAATTTCAGTCCTTATCTTTACTGATTCATCAATCTTGGCTCATTAATATAATAAATTTTAGATACCCAACGTTCTAGATGGTTATGCGAGTAGGGTTATATAACAAAGTCTTACCTATGATGTTTTTTCAACAAAAATATTAAGTGCTCAGCGGAAGAATTCAAACCCGCAAAAGATTTGCTGCCAGGCAAGCTTGCTGCCAATACGACTGCTACAATACGTAAAATACGCGCAAGCAACGGTCAGATCAAATGATTTTCACCGAGAATAAATTATGATTGGGAAAGAATTGTATTTACCTTGAAACGCGATCTAGAGAAACAAGAACTTGGAATGTGGGTAAGAATTAGCGGAGAAGATTCGCCAAAAGAGCTACATTTACTGGCCGGAAGGGAGAGGTGGGAAAGGAGGTGTGAGTGGCACTGGCTATGGAGAGGGCAGAGGGGGATGACGGCTTATGGTTCTAATCAAGCAGCACAGTGACCTCGGAGAGTTCGACGACCCACATCGTCTAATCTTGTGCCATTTTTTTCGAGTTGAGCTAGAAATAAGCTTGCATAACAATTCCCATTACTTATTGTAAAATAAAAATATATAGCTTTGGGTAGCAATCTATTTCGTCGGTTCTTCAAGGAGGGAGAGAGAATTAAAAATATGTCCATGGTTACTGTGCCGAAAAGAAAGTAACATGATATCGTTAGAAATTCTTCAGTTGGAAACATTATTTAACTACTTTTTTATTGTTTTTTACCACTGTACACCTTAATCGTAGTAGCACTTATGTTGCAGAGTATTGCACCAAAACTTTTAAACGTTCACTGAGCTATTTTGCCACTAAGGCTTCCTTTTCCTATTTTTTTATGAATTTCAGCATTGGCAGCAATTATCGAGTCATTATTTACAGGTTATATCCGTTTATGAAAGATTTCTCGCAGTTAAAAACTCGAAACGCTCAAGAAAATTCAATGATATGGATGTCGTTATGCAAGGTAATTCACTTAGGGGTTGATTATGGAATAGAATAGAAAAAGTTTTATTTATGCTCTGTGTACAACATTACCTTAGGGTAATACAAAAGTTACATAAGTAAATTTTGAACAGATGTTACTTTTGTAAAAAAGTACAAAAGTTAACTTTTGTAAAAAAAATACACGAGTTAATTTTGTAAAAAAGTACAATAATTATAGAGAAGGATTTATTTTATGCAGAATTCTGGGCATGCTTTGCATGAACATTGGTGGATAATAACGCTGGAGGAACGAGAGAGCGAGATGATAGAGAAGGTTATATAGGGACTTTGGGGAGATTGAGAGCGGTAGAGATAATACTCCATACATCTTCGTCAGTTGCTTGAGGGATATTTTGGTTTGGGAATGTTAGGAATTCTCGAGAGAGATTTTTTTTTGCGTTTCGAATCAGCGGATAAGTTGGCTGGAGGTTCTAGCAGAATTCGGAAGAGGTTGGAAAAAAATACTACCAGTGGATTTGTGGCTGAGAACTTTGGGATGGGATATCCACGTCTCCCATCGGACGCATCTCCTAGTAATAGGTAGGAGAAAGGCCAAACTGGCTTTGAGAAATGTGGTTCGGCGGGAAATAAAGTACCACTCTTGAATTAAAACAGGAAGGACAACGCTGGCAACCTACTGAGAGCGACAGACTCTTTAGCTCCAGAACTAGAAATAAAATTTCGTATGCCGGACTGTTCAACCAAATGACGAAACCTTCAGAAACAACCAGAAAAGGCGAACAAAGGTGTCGGAGACCGGGGCAAGTTGACGATATTTTCGGTTAACCTGTTTTAAAATGATCTATTTTGCGATGTATTTTTCTTTTATTTGCATTTATAATTACAATGGCAGTTACTCCACTTGCTACGAAAGTTTCGATCTGGTATAAGTTATTTTTCCAATTTTAACAGACAAAGCAAAAGTGTTACCTTTCCCTGGTACCAGTGCAAGATAACGAATCTGTTTAATGAAAATGAATTTTAAAGTATAAGACAAAATTAATTATACCAGCATAGTTAAGAATTAAGGGTCGACCTCTAGATATAGAGGTTAGCTGCGAGATAAGCGAGTTTACTCGTCGAATAAGAAGTCGTGGACAAAAAGCGACGGCATTCCGAGGGCGTATTGGTCTATCCTTGGGTAAGGTAGGCCTTAAATAATACAGAACCTGTGAAGATGCCGTGACTTGGCGATGGAGGCCGCCAACAATTACGCTTCCCGTCACCCGGAGGAGAGGGCAGCAGCTCTTCTTCACATGAGTGAAGGTGGAGACCACAGTGGTCGGTACAGCGACACTCATTTCACTACAGGCGTGGTAACATTTACTTTAACGGCTGTAGTACTGCGATGTGGAAGGCAAGGGGAAACCACCACATTATTATCCCGAGGAGTCGCAGCTACTCCACTCTTTCCTTTATTATCAAGACGTGATGGCACCCTCTCGAGTAAAATATTCCGGAGGTAAAATAGTCCCCCATTCGGATCTCCGGGCGGGGACTACCCGAGAGAGTACATCAGTCAAGTGTGATACTCATTTTAGGGTAGGAACGTGGAACGT